>CAUYQG010168973.1:0-20319 GCA_963574415.1 Tarsius wallacei | reverse complement strand
TGGCACACTCAAGGCCACCCCAGCGTCCACCTGCTGGGCTCCAGCGATCCTACCTCAGCCTTCCAAGTAGCCAAAACTATAGGCGTGCGTTACCATGCCTGGTTAATTTTTTTTATTTTTATTTTTATTTTTATTTTTATTTTTATTGTAGAGATGAGGTCTTGCCAAGTTAGCCGGGCTGGTCTCGAACCTGCGGGCTCAGGCAATCCACTCGCCTTGGCCTCCCAAAGTGCTGGGATTACAGGCTGAGCCATCAAGCCCAGCCAACCTAATGATTTTTTTAGACAGACTTAAGTTTTGTGACTGTAAATATAGTAAATGGTCTTGTAGAAAATTGAAAAATGTAACATAATTGAAAAAAAGTGCTCACAGTATTATAACAATAGATAACAATATTAATGGTAGTTGTATATGTTATATATGTGGATATATGGTATTGATGTTTTTTCTTTAATTGCTAAAACCATAACAAATACAATTTTTGTTTATTTATTTTGACTGGATGTGGTGGTGTGTGCCTGGAGTTCCAGGTACTCCGGGACTGAGGCAGGAGGATCAGTCGAGCCAAGGAGTTCAAGGCTGTGGTGAACTGTGATCATGCCACTGTACTCCAGCCTGGTGGACAAAGAGAGACCCTGTCTCAAAAAAAAAAAACAAAAAAAAAAAACCTACATTTACGTTAATGCTCACTCCTGGATTAGGCAACATGCAGCCTTATTGTAGGCTGTTGCTTCTAATACCATTTTGGTGATAGAGGTTTACTGACCTATTGAACGTGCTGACTTTGGAGCCAGCAAATTGCTATGCAGTGATCCTAGATAGGTCATGACTAATTTTAACTACATGCTTTATAGTGTATGATGACAGGGAGAGGACAGCAGCAGCATTTAAGAGCTAGAGTACTATAATGTTTTGTATTGGAGGCCTTTCATGATTTTTAGAGTTAAACTGAAAAAAACTGGTGTCTCAACTAACTGATTTTCAGATGAAGCTTTATTGTTAGGTGTTGATTTTAATTATATAATTACAACCTCAAATGTAGTTATTATTTTACTGCCTGATAATAAAAACTGGGCTATTTTTTAGCAGTTTCCTATTTTATGACATTCCACATTTATCTTGAGCTTGAACCCTCAGCAATGGAGAATAACATGCAAGTAATCCTTTGTGTTAAAGTAATTAATTACCTACTGTAAAAACTTTCTGTTTACAAAGATATTGTTTGTTTATAGAAAAGTCAAAGAATACAGATGAAATTTATTTGAAAACAAAAACCCAATGTATTATCCATACTGTTTTAATTAGCCAGCACACTCATTTCTAGAAAAGCTCCACTGTATAAAATGTGGATATTTCTCTATCAAAATGTCTTGGTATGCCTGAGATGAGTTCCACATGAGCATAGTATCCATTTGAACTTTTTTTGCTAACATTATAGAGTTTTTTGATATCACTATTTATGTCTGACTAAATGGATATTTAGTTGTTCCTGGGTTTCAGAATTTAGAAACAGTTTAAATGTAACTTATTTCCTTATATTTGTACAGTATTCAAAATGTATAAGTATTACTTAATTTTTTTTCCAGTTTGGACCCAATTAAATCCTTTGAAGCTCCTGCAACCATAAATTCTGCATCTCTTCATCCTGAGAAAGAATTTCTTGTTGCAGGTGGTGAAGATTTTAAACTTTATAAGTATGATTATAATAGTGGAGAAGAATTAGGTGAGTTGTCTTCTTTTTCCTCCTGTTCAGTGATGTAGTTACCTTTATCAAATGTTAACTAACACCTCATTTACATATATAACATGTTGAAAGCAAATTTTTTAGCTAATGAAAGCTTAGTGCTTAAAACGAAAACGTAAAGGATGGTTTCATCCATTTTGGTTAGGCATTTTTTTATAAACCTATCAACAAAATATGCTCAACTCCATTTACCTTTTCCTTTTAACTGGAACTCATCATTATGCAGATGTTCTGTACTATGGATGCAATTATTTTTAGATTTGTTGATGGTGAGGGGTGGCAGTCTTATGTCAAAGTCATATATAAAACAGATGCAAGGAGATTTGTTCTTTCTAAACAATGGTTCCCCGTCTACCTAGCCCTCTTTCTTTTTGCCAACTTTGCAATCCCAGAAACTCTAGAGACTAGTGTGTGTAGGAAGAACCACTATAGCATATTATAAGGATATTTTTAGAAATCTGAATTGGAGAATTATTTTTGTCTGATTTTATTTATTTATTTGGAGTTAGAATTTTGCTTTCATTTTATGATAATAGCCCTTAGTATGGAAAAGGCATGTAGGATTAATTTGAAGTTAATGTATACCCTAACTTTATATTTAGCTGGTGTGCCAGTTATTTCACATGGTTACATGTAGTCTTCCCAAATAATTTTTGCTTTAGTTCAAAAGTATACTTAGTTTTTTGTTTGTTTGAGGTTTTCAAGCAGAGTTTATTTAGAAAGAAATTAGAGAGAGAGAGGAGAGGAGATGTACTTCCCCAAGGTAGGGAAGAGGGGGGCCAAAACTCAAAGAGCCGCCTGGAAACACCAGAGTTTAATAAAGCAATGGACTATTTATATATACACACACTTTTTTTGTTTTTTTGGCCTATTAACTGCCACTTCTTGTTGTTGTCTGTTTCTAGCTGTCCCACTTTACTACCCAAAGAAATGAGCTTGCTAGAATTAGGCACAACGAATAAAAAACAATTTTAATGTTTTAGTTCTTGGGAAAAATTGATGGGTTTGGGTCACACAAATGGAACCTTGGTGAATGGACTACATCGAATCTATTTTAATTACTTACAGTTCAACTTTTGTTGCTTGAATATAAGTGACCTTTGAATAAGATTATTTTTCATTGTTTTTATTTTACACCTGTCTAAAACTTCTCAAAGCTTTAGAATGTTTTGATAACATGTTTTGCTCTTTTTCAAGATGAGAGAACTGAATTATTTGCCTGAGATCTGATGTCACAGTTAGTGAATACCAGACCTGCCCAGCCATTCGCATTCTAAAACCTCATGTTTTTTCTACTCTTACAACTATTTTGTTCTCTGGTTGGACAGAGATGGAGGAACAGAACAGAAACATTGCTCTAGTAAAGATCTTTGAGCACTAATAAGGTTATGAGGCATTGAAAAGTAAACGAGAAAGGTTCATAACTAAGGGTACTACTTGAACAAAATAACATTCATAATCTGTACATTTTCTCATTGGGTTCCATAGATTAAAATACTTAGGGTTCATTATTGATCCTTTATCTCATCTTTCTTTGTGACAGAATAATGAGTGGACTCTAGATAGCCTGGTAGGAAATTAAGAGGCAAAATGTGTAAAAGAGCTCCATCTGGTGGCTCTCTGTAGTCATAAGAATTGGTTCCTTGGTAAGTGAGTTTAGGATATGGAAATTGGGATTGAACTGATAGACTTTAGGTTTACCTTCTGTAGAATTTATGGTTTTCACTTACCCCTCTTTCTCCATCTTTAATAGGACACGAAACCTCATTCTCTTTATTAGACAATCTGATACTATAATGTGTGCTAGATGTGGAAAGAAGTAATCTTACAAAGAAATAGTAGGCATGATGTAACATTTTGTGATGAGAATTTCTTTATTTTTAATTAAGTATAGTGTTTTGTATTTACCTTTATGAATTTTTCATCTCCCCAATAATATCGGCAGTATTTGCTTTAGTATATCAATACTTAGCCTAATAGTTAAGTATTAAATTAACTAATAGCCTTCCTCTTTTTCAGAATCCTACAAAGGACACTTTGGTCCTATTCACTGTGTGAGATTTAGTCCTGATGGAGAACTCTATGCCAGTGGTTCTGAAGATGGAACATTGAGATTATGGCAGACTGTGGTAGGAAAAACATACGGCCTTTGGAAATGTGTGCTTCCTGGTAAGAATTTTTATTCAGAGTTATCAAATTTTAAGGCATAATTTTGTGTCATTTTTCATCATTTTATTTCAAGGTTTCTGACTTCTGCAGAGTATAAAATATATTATGGCCTAAACAAAGAGAAGCCCATGGTTACAAATAGGCCACTGTGTTCTTTTGTTTAAGTTTTTTTGTTGTACTATCTATAATGTTCCTAAATTTTTGTGCTAGCATATTTTGTGACTAGAATGGACCTAATTCAAAATTCACTAGAGGGCACTATAAAGAATTTACAAGTAAATGTACTTAATTTCTGAATAATGTTTCCTTACCATTAAGGTAGGTAGGTTTTTAATAAATACCTAGTTACTGATCCCAAAGTAGTTGTAGTCTGAACCTAAAAGTAATTTTGAACAAATATGTACAATTTTAGAATCAAAATTATTTTAAGTTCCTGTTATGTTTTGTAGCTCATTGATGGGAATAGTCTTATCTTAATCTTCTTGCTTATTGAATACTAGAAATTACTTGTGATAGTGAAATTCACATAATCAATCATCATTGCTTTTCTTTTTGTAGAAGAAGATAGTGGTGAGCTGACAAAACCAAAGATTGGCTTCCCAGAGACAACAGAAGAAGAGCTAGGTAAATTCTAATGAATTGACTTTTGTAAAGTATTTATGCATATATATTTTGCCTATAAATATATAAGTTTATAGGCTAAATATTTAAATACCCTTCTGCATAGTAATAGGCACTGAGATACAGTATGGACATAACTGACATGGTTACTCTTCCTGAGCTTAGAGTCTAGCTTAGGAGACATGCTAAAACAAATCATTGCAATTTTAAGAGGAATTTGGGGAAAGCTTTCTGGAGAAGTGACATTTAAACTGGGTCCTAAGGATGAGCAAGAGTGAGTTAGGTACGGTTATATGGAGGGAGGGGGGCGTTGTTGGTAGGGCAAGGTGGAAGAGTTCACAGCAGGGAAAAAAAACCATATTAACTAAGACTCAGAAGCAAAAAGAAACGCAGCATATAAGGAACTAAAAGAACTTCACTATGCCTTTGGGTTAAAGAGCAAGGGCAGAGGGAAAATAGAGACGCTAGATCATTTGAGGGCCTCATTTGCTGTATTAGGACTTGGAAAGTTTTATACTAAGAGCAGTGAGAGACGTATGATTTTTAAACAGAGTAATAATAATACATTTGATTTAAGTTTTTAAAGATTGCCTTGGCTGTGTGGTATGCACAAAGAATAGGACTGGGAAGAGTGAACATCGACCAAATTGGGGGAATGGTAGTCTGGATGAGTGATCATGTGATTTTGAATAAGGGATGGTAATGAGAACAGAAAAAGGTAGAGTTGAGAGTCTTTATTGGTGGAATTGTTAAGGTTGCTGAAGGGGGTGTAATAAGGAAATTTCACATTGCTGGTATAAGAAGCTGGGCATGATGCTTTTTGGGGAGATTGGGAAGGAGTTTACCATTTACTCAATTAGAGTTTTCCTTAAATGTTTAATTGTTAGCCACCTCCTTGCTAAAACTTAATGTTTTTATTTGAATAGCATTAAATAGTAGGATTTGAATCTCCTAAAGCAGAGGGCCAGATCTTTCAAAGACATGACTTTAATTCAAGGTTTATTGGCTAGATGGAGTCATTGACAATTTAACCCAGAAAAGGGACTCTTGGAAGCTGTTATAGTGTAAAAGAGTTTCATGGATAAAGTACATGAACCCTTTCTTCGTTGCTTTTACAGTGGCATGAGTCTAGTCATTAATGGCATGTGCAGCATTGCCCTTTTCTTTCCCTCACCATAGTATGCTTTAGAAAAAAATTGTATTCCTTAATTACACAGAAATGTAGATTTGCTTTTTTCCTTTATTAAAATGACTACTATGCTGACTTTGTTTTATTACTTGTAGAAGAAATTGCTTCAGAGAATTCAGATTCCATCTATTCTTCAACTCCTGAAGTTAAAGCCTGAGCATCAAGTATGTGCCACAGATAGTAATACAACTTATGGACTAAAACAAGCAAGCAGAGAAAAGCCTTCCAGAGTTACTCTCTGCTTAAGGCAAACACGGCAGTAAATAATGGGGAATATGAATTAGCTCCAGTGCTGGAACAACTAACTTGGTGTTACTGTTACCTGTAAGTGAAAATGCAAGAGCATCGGATGTAAGCAGGTGGAGTTATGCTCTTGTAGTACGATGGCCTGTTGTCTTTTTAATGAATATGTACAAGCCAACAACCAATTTCTCTTATTACAGTTAGATTTCTTGTAGCTGTTTATGTTATTATGGAGAAGAAAAATATATTGACTTATTTTTCTGACTTTTCCCTTAAAGCAAAATGCCTTCTCTTTTTTGCTTTAGCTGTAAAGAAGAGGGAATACATGATAAAAGTAACAGGTTGATTTCTCTTTCATTGTATACTGCTTCTGAACATCTAATTGTTTTTAGTTGTCTAAATAAAATGCCTCTAAAACAAAACAATGTTTGTTTTTTGGTGGGGGGGGCAAAAACTGATGTTTTTGGGTTTTATAAATGGAAATAGCCAGAAAGTTTTTCTATCATAACCATAACAAAAGACAACTTGATTAAATAGTCCGTAGTAACTATTCTTCTTTAATTTTGAAATTCAGTTACTTGTACTGACTTTTTTAACTTTTCATGTTCTTTACTAGAGTTGCATTTACGTCCCCTTATCCCAAATTGGATAGAAATGCTTGATTTGACTTTTTAAATGATTTATTTAAGTGATGCATGCTAATTATAAGAAAAAAGCAATTAGCATTTTCAGTAAGATAGCAGAAAAATCACCTAACGTCTACCATCCCCCAAAGATCTATTAAAATTAAGTGACCACTAATGCACATTAGAGCATCTCTCTGCTTATATATACATATATATAGAAATGCCTTTATAAAAATGGGATAATAGACCTGCAATGTTTTAAAAGGTATGGAATTTTATTTTCCCCATCCTTTACTTGTAGGTGGTATTCAAAAAGCCCTTTTACCAAATTTCTAAAAAATTGGATCAGCTGAGTGTTTAGACTTGTAACCTATTTAGTTTTTTAAACTTGTAATTTGGAAGTACTTCAGACCAATGAGTAACATCTCTGCCAGTTTGCTTTTTCTCTCTCATTTGATCCTGGGAATGATTCTTAATAACTTTATTCAAAAGAGATAAGAAACAATCAAAATATAAGGTTAATTTTTGAGGGTTTGTGATAACCAAAAGAAAGCACTATAGGCTATGACAGCCTTTGTGGGCCAAGAGAAGTATGTTACAGGGGAGCCAGCTGATGGCACACAGGCTCTCATAGGGTGGTAGTATTTTTATGTCAGCTTGTTCCCTGCCTGATTCTCCGTAGTGGTGTCGTCAAGGTATCAAATGTTGCTCACCCTCTAATCAAGAGTCTGACTTACCCTAAATTAAGTTGAGTTTTATATACACTGGATTGGGATCATGAAGTTGCTTTGTATTTATGAACTAAGGAAATTTCTTCACTTACATTTCATGAAAGTTTAAAGACCCTGTATGCATACAATCCTTTGTTTATTAGTTTTCCATTGCTGCTGTAACAGATTACCATACATTTGTGGCTCAAAACAACACAAATTTATCCTTACAGCTCAGAAAGTCCAAAATAAGTCTTGCTGGGCTAAAATCAAGGTGTCAGCAGCTGCATTCCTTCTGGAGGCTTGAGAGAACAATTTGTTTCCTTTCCTTTTCTAGCCAGCTGCATTTCCTGGCTCATGGTTCCTTCCTCTGTCCTCAAATCCAGCAGTGTCCATCTTCCAGTCTCTGATGCTGACTCCTACTTTCCTGCTACCCTCTTTCATTTATAAGGAGGTTTGTGATTTCCATTGGATTCACCTGGATAATCCAGTTCAAGATCCTCAATTTAGTCACATCTGCAGAGTTTTGTTTGCCGTACAGGGTAAGATATTCACAGGTTCTCTGGGGTTTGGGATGTGGACATCTTTGCGAGGGCAGTAGTCTGCTTACCCCACTTTGTAATGGTAGAATCCTATAATAGAATTTTTAAAAACGTTCAAGTATCTACTGAATAGTACTTGCTAGTACCTAGTGTCCTGCATGTTTCTAATCCAGTTACCACTTTTCTGTCCACTTCTTACTAAACCTTCAGCAGCATTCAATAATCTCCTGCTTCCTTATTTTTTTATGTTTTAAATTTTTAGCTTATATGAAACTACATTTCTGGTTTTCTTTCCACCTTACTGACTGTTCCTAGATTTGCCATTTCCTCTGTTCTTTTTTACCTCAGATCTGGGCTATCCTTTTTAGCTCTACTGTCTCCAAAGAAAGAAATCATCAGGTATCTTCTGATACCTCCTAAGTTGTCTATCCAGCCCGCCATCATATGATGGCATAGTTGAGTGTTCTACCTTAATCTTTAATAAGTCTCAGCATAATCAAATCTTGATTTCTGTTTTTCCCTACAACTTGTTCCCCATTTCAGAAACTGGTACTAACTTACTGCCACTTGTTCAAATTAAAAGACATGTAAAGCCATTGCAGCCATTGCCTTGCTAAGCTATGGTGTGGCGATATGCTCTTTGAGCCATGGCCGGACCATGTTTCCTGGCTTTGGCCCCCTTCCCTCGGGAAGGTGAATCTCCTCTTTCTCTTTAATTTACTTTCTAATCTAAAGAAAAAACAAAAAACATATAAGTCCTTGACTGTACAATTTCATCTAGTCTATGAGCAAATCCTGTGGACTTTTCTGAATCTTGACTTTGCCTCATCTCCATTGTTACCACTCTAGGCCAGAGTGCCTTTATTTCTCACTTAGACTATTGCACTGCCTTCATAACTGCTCCCTCTTCCTCCTGTTCACTCACCTGGCTCTTGTCCCATCCATCTGTTGTGCTGGACCCCCAAAAGCCACCAAAGGGAATGCATTGTGTCCGAGAGGCCAAAGAAATGACCTGGAGACAGTGGGTGAGACATATACTTTATTCAGGAATTTGCAGGGAAGTTCCAGGAGCAAGAGAAGAAATCACTCCTCAATAAAAGACACACAAGTCAGTGTAGCATTTTCCATAGGGTGGAGTGCAGGGTTAAACATGCAAAGGATGATTTTACTAGCACACAAGAATAGTGCAAGAACATGATTTTCATACGTTGCATGTACACAAAATAGCTGTGATTTCTATCTAGGGGTTTTAATACTATAATAAGCTAAAGGTAACCAAAGTTTATGGGCATTGATCCAGGTGGCCCGATATGGCTTGAATCAGCCTGGGAGCCAACTGCCTCATGGAAGGGTGCATGAGAACGTAAACTATGCACAGCTGCAAGATGCGGTCAGCAGGCGCACAGAACACTGCCTGCAGCCTCAGCATGACCTTCATGCTCAAGCATGGAGACTGAGGGGAAAGGGACAACTGGGTTGGCCACCCCAAGACCCCTCCCCAGGCTCTAGCCCCCTTGGGGCCATATCCAGGGCATTGCTCATGTTGTCACTGAGTATCTATGACCCTAAAATAGCTACACAGAAGGAAACATAATTGCTTTAGAATTTGAAGAACCCAGGTGCTTTTCTTTTTAAAGCTCTAATAGCATCTCGTTATATCCAATTTTCACTATGATTTGGCTTCCCTCTTCTGTGACCTCTTATATTTCCCTTGCTTGCACTTCTCTAGCCACAGTGGCCTCATTTCTGTCTGGGCCTTTGCACTTGCTATTTCTGCTGCTTGGTTCACTCCTACCTAAATGTTTGTGTGGTTAACCCTTGTGATACAGTCCTTGAGCCCTTCTGTATTCCTCCTCTTGTCACTAATTATTTTGCCCTATTTTAATCATTGTTAACAGTATATGAAATTATCTTGTGTATTTTTCATCTTCATCAGTACAACCCCCTTTGCCTAAAAAGGTGACTGGTATGCTGCGAGTGCTCAGTAGTTGTTTAAACAAGTTCCTAAATTAGCACCAAATTGTGTCAGATCAGGAAGACTATTTTCCAGTTATCTGCAGCAGGCAACTCTCCACTGACGAATCAGACATGACAGGAACCTACTCAAAGTCTTTGTGTCTCCAGTGAACCCATGTACAGCCTTAGCCGGTGAGACATTCAGTTGCCCAGCAGGAATCCAACTTTCCCTTGGCTTCCCATTCTGTTCATTCTCTGGAGTCTCTTCTCTAGGCTCTAATGTCCAATAGGTCATGGTAACCCAAGTTCCCACCTAATATTAGGTTATTGCTTCTCAGTTTTAGCATCATCAGAGGTTTATAGGAAACCATGACTGAGTATAGTCATTCAATTTTCTTGAGAATATTCATGTCAGTAAATAAAATTCACATTTTTAATGGCTATAAAAATAGCATAGCAAAATAGCATAGAATAAACCATAATTTATAATAATGTACAGGTTACATTTTTTTAGTAGTTGCTCAAATTCAGTGGAAGTATTCTTTCTTTCTTTCTTTCCTTTTTGAGTTGGAGTCTCACTCTTGTTGCCCCAGGCCAGAGTGCAGTGGCACACTCATAGCTACTGCAGCATCGACCTACTTGACTTGAGTGATCCATCTCAGCCTTCCAAGCAGCTTGGTCTACAGGCACATGCTTCCATGCCCGGCTAGTTTTTAGACTTATTGTAGAAATGAGGTCTCACTAAGTTGTCCAGGCTGGTCTCAAACTGCTGGACTCAGGCAATCCTTTCGCCTCCACCTCCCAAAGTGCTGGGATTACAGGCATACGACACTGTGCCTGATGGAAGTATAATTTAGTTTTCTTTTTCTTTGAGACCAAGGTGGTGGTGGGGGTGGGGAATGGATGAATTTTTTCAGAAGGGAGCAAGAACAGAATGGGGCATTGAGGCTGGCATGATGACTCAAGCCTATAATCCAGCACTTTGGGAGGCCGAGGCAAGAGGATTGCATGAGCCCAGGGGTTCAAGACCAGTCTGGACAACTTGGCGAGACCTTGTCTCTACAATAAATCAAAAAATTAGCCGAGTGTGGTAGCACGTGCCTGTGGTTCCAGCTACTTTTTAAAGGGTGAGGCGGAAGGATCACCTGAGCCCAGCAGGTCGAGGCTGTGGTGGCCATGAGCGTGCCACTGCATTTCAGCCTGGGCAACAGAATAAGACTCTCATTCCAAAAAAAAAAAAAAGTGGGGCACTGGAAAAAAAAAAAACAGACTAAGGAAAAATATTTCTCTACTAGGTACCTTTCCTATGTTTTGTACCTAAGGGATTAATATCTTAATAAGTGGTTACTTTTGGGTTGCTATATAAATTACTGTGCATGGTGGTGTCTTACACTGGGGGATACCCGAAAAAAAATTTAGTAGCCAGGCTGGCGGCTCATGCCTATAATCCCAACACTTTGGGAGGAGGAAGCAAGAGGATTGATTGCCTGAGCCCAGGGATTCAAGACTAGCCTAGGCAACATGGCAAGACCTCATCTCTACAGTAGATGGTCAAGTGGAATATAACTGATTTTAACTTAAGGATGAGTATGGAAATAATATTTATTAAGTGCCTTATGTTAGGTTTTTATGTTAAAATATGTGTTACTTTTTAATCTCTCCCAAAACCCAGTGACATAGATAATATTATCCCCATTTTCTATATGGGAAATGAATTTCAGAGGTGTTAAGTAACTTCTCTAATAAATAAAAGAGACAGTAAGGAACAGTAAGTTTGTGATATATAGGGTATATTGCCTAGGTTTTAAGCCATCCTCTACCACTTGCAGGCTAATCTCTCTGAGCCTCAGTTTCTTTATCTATACAGGGAGAAAATAGTTCACACATAGATTTTTTTTCCCAGAAAATATCTCAAAGGTAAATTATTTTGAAATATCAAATAATTGATGTAAAGGGCTTAATTCATAGAAAGAACTTAATAATAGCTAGTATTATATATTCTTTTTTAAATTTATAAATAAATTTAATCTATAAACTTTTATAGAGACGAGGTCTCACCAAGTTGCCCAAGCTGATCTCAAAACCACAGGCTCAGGCAATCCATTTGCCTCAGCCTCCCAAAGTGCTGGGATTACAGGTTGAGCCACCAAGCCTGTCCTAGTACTACATATTCTAACAGGGATTCCCAAACTTTGAGATTTTTGTGACCAATAGACCTTAAAAAGGGGGGCAGAGAGAGGCAAGATAGAATAGTCATCTTCTTGTCTTCCCAGGTGAGTTTATTAAAAAAAAAAAAGGCCAAGCACGGAGGCGCCTGCCTGTAATCCCAGTACTTTGGGTGGCTGAGGCAAGAGCATTGCTGAGCCTAGGAGTTCGAGACCAGCCTGGGCAACTCAGACCTTGTCTCTACAATAAATCAAAAAATTAGCTGGGCGTGGTGGCCCACACCTGTAGTTCCAGCTACTTGGGAGGCTGAGGTGGAAGAATCACCTGAACCCAGCAGGTTGAGGCTGCAGTGGCCGTGAGTTTGCCATTGCCCACCACCTAGGCGACAGAGTGAGACTCCAACTCAAAAAAAAAAAAATCCCAGCAGGTGCTTGCAGTACCTAGAACAGCAGAGCAGGGGAGGAGACTCTGGGAGAGGAGGATTTGAGCACATGAGAGACCCCTACCTAACCCCATTGGCTCCCAGAAAGCTGGAGGCCTTCTAACTACTTAAGTGGGCTTGGTAGGTAGAACAACCAGTGAAATTCAAGTTATTATTGCTAATTTGATCCCATTGAGTAAGAGTCCTAACCAAATAGCTCTTCTGGCCGGGCATGGTGGCTCATGTCTGCAATCCCAGCACTTTGGGAGGCAGAGGATTGCCTGAGCCCAGGGGTTCAAGACCAGCCTGGGCAACTTGGCAACACCTCATCTCTACAATAAATCAAAAAATTATCCAGGCATGGTAGCGCGCGCCTGTAGCTCCGGCTACTTGGAAGGTTGAGGAGGAAGAATTGCCTGAGCCCAGCAGGTTGAGACTGCAGTAGCTGTGATCGTGCCACTGCACTCCAGCCTGGGCGACAGAATGAGACTCCTACTCAAAAAAAAGAAAAAAAAGAGTTATCTACTCCCACAATATTAATAAAGAAAAAGACATTTTGAAATTCAAGTTGGTAGTGAACAAAATAGCCTCAGAAAGAAGGATTGTTCTTTAAATTGAGTAGATTTAGGTTCATAAAAACTTAAATAATTCTTTTTTTTCCCCTTCTTTTTTGAGTTGGAATTTCACTCTGTCGCCCAGGTTGGAGTGCTATGGTGCAATCACGACCACCACGTGATCCTTCTGCCTCAGCCATCCAAGTAGCTGGAACTACAGGCAGGCACCACCATACATGGCTTATTTTTTGATTTATTGTAGAGACGAGCTCTTGCCAAGTTGCCCAGGCTGGTCTTGAACCACTGGGCTCAGGCATTTCTCTCGCCTCCGCCTCCCAAAGTGCTGAGATTACAGGCATAAGCCACCACGCTTGACTCATATTTCTCTTATTTACCGTAAGCTAGGAATGAGATGTTCTATAAGTCTCCCTGCAGTTCTGAAATATTTTAACTTTAATATTCACACTGTTCTCTAGTCCTTCCCGCTTCTATACTTTTGTTCATCTGACCTAGAAATACTGACTGACAATTGGTAGTCTAAGTGGTTATTTACCTAATGAACCTATAACTGCTCTTAGAAATCATAAGAGTAGAGACTATGTCAAACACAATTGGGCTAGATAAAACAACAGGCACTGTAAGAAAAGTAGCAAATATGGCAATATACATTCACTTACCTAACAAATACTCATAGTCTACTATGTGCCAAATACTCTATTAGACTCCACGTAGGATGAACCAAAAACAAATGGTTCATGCTCATTGGAACTTAGAACTTGTTTTACTCCTATCTCTCAGGACTGATAGGTTCCTAGAAACGTCAAGATAAATATCACATATTCCTAGAACTTTAATTTTAATTGAAGGAGGATTAAGGGTGCGAAAACAAGTAACTTCTTTGACAATTTGAAATTTATATTAAAAAACATCCATAAGTAGGAATGACATGCAAAATTTACATGGATTAAAAATATACACTAGTAATCTTTTGTGTGTGTGTGTGAGTTGGAGTCTCACTCTATTGTCCAGGCTGGAGTGCAGTGGCACACTCATGGCCACCGCAGCCTCGACCTGCTAGGCTCAGGTGATCCTTCTGCCTCGGCCTTCCAAGTAGCTGGAGTTATAGGCGTGCACCTGGCTAGTTTTTTGATTTATCGTAGAGATGCGGGTCTCACCAAATTGCCTAGGTTGGTCTCAAAGCTGTGAGCTCAGGCAATCCTCTCACCTTGGCCTCCTAAAATGCTGGACACTAGTAATACTCTAAAGACAATTTTATTCTTGTGAGAGCAGGTTTGGACTTTGGCTCCAGATTAGTGTGCACAGTTTACTTTCTTCTGCCCCTAGTTTAGTGGTTCTTTTTTTTTTAATTTGGAGTCTCTTTTTTTTTTTTTTTAATTTGGAGTCTCAGTTCATTCTGTCATCCAGGCTGGAGTGCAGTGGCATGCTCATGGCCACCGCATCCTCGACTTACCAGGCTCAGGTGATCCTTCTGCCTCAGCCTTCCAAGAAGCTGGAACTACAGGTATGCACTACCATGCCTGACTAATTTTTTTGATTTATTGTAGAGACGAGGTCTCGCCAGGTTACCCAGGCTGGTCTCAAACCCGTGGGCTCAGGGAATTCTCTTGCCTTGGTCTCCCAAAGTGCTGGGATTATAGGCTTGAGCCACTGTGCCTGGCCGTTTGGTGGTTCTTTACATGTAGTTTGCATAAACATCACTCAAGGGAACTTGCTAAAAATATAGATTCCAGGGTCCTGTAGATTCTGATTCAGCAGTGCTGTGATGAAGTCTAGATGTGCTTTTAAAAAAAAAAGCTCTTGAGCAATTTCAGTGTAGAGGTCTATAAATCTTTGAGAGGCCTTGTTTTAGGGTTACTTCAGAAGTTTCAGAAAGCAGTAAATTTAAAAGGGGCCGTCACAAAGAGAAACATAGGAATGTTTCTCCATTAAAGTAACTTATTTTTTGCATACCATCCCTGCCATCTCTCTGAATGCTGCCAATTCAAGATACTTTTAAACTGTAGAGATTAATTGAGATTAGTACTGTGTAACAGGTCAATTTTAGAAAAAGTCCTTGAGAAGTTCTTGTCAGAGATATTACTAAAATGCTCACCTTAAGAGACTGCCCTAATTCTGTTTTTTTCAGCTAAGTTAGGATATGAGAGCTTTTTCTGTTTTAATAAATTTACATAATTAATGGCATGGAATCTGGCTTGAAGACATATCTATTCCTAAAAAATAAAAGTTAATTTATTGCCTTTGTATCTTTTAGAGTTGCTAATGCTCTCCAGCCAAAGACCACCAGGAACACACCTGTAGTTAGACAAAGCTGCAACAAGGGAGAATGCTCACTATGGGGAACTGTGAGATATCTCAGTATAAAGGTGTTAAAAATGACTTAGTATTGGGGCTTCTGGTACATGATTTGTGGAAGGTTTAAGGAAGCAAAGTTTTTCCCTGGATTGGATGCTGGTAAGGAAGTGGTAATCTTTCTATGACAGGGCATCTTAATGCTTATCTAGAACCTAAGAAGAATAGAGTGAGGCTAGAACTAATGGGTAAAGAAGTGACAGTCACTTATATTAGCTAAGGTGGGAGCTTTTTGGACAATATGCATGGTTTTTCTGTCATCAAACACAATTATGAGTGGTCTTGTTTTTGTTGAATTATTATGGTCACAATGGCCATGACTGATATTGGTGTTCTGTGAAATTGTTTATGTTCAACTGGTGAATACCACATAGTCTGGGGCCAGCTTCTGGCTTTCAGGGACTGCTTTTCTCTTTCTCTTAGAGTTAAAAAAAAAACAAAGGTAAATGCTGTTATATGCATGAATAAGATCTAGACACATACAAAACAGTCAGCAGTATTGTGTGAAAGACAGCTCACTCTAGAGGAATAATACAAGTATTACTTTTCCTATTTAAAATAGGTGGATAATTACTGTGCTAACCTGACAATAACATTAACGGCTTCCATTTATTGAGCATTTACTGTATGCCATGTTATATACTAGGTGCTTTACCCACATACTTTGAAAGCTAAATATACAGAGTGCCCAAAAAGTATATGCATTTCAAAAAAGGAAAAAACTGTATTTAAATTGTAATACTCAATATATAAAAGATGAATACAAGTCACATTTGACTTCTTCAGTTACAAGAGGTGCTCAAACTGCATCAGCATCCAGATACTTGTGGTTACAGTGAGCTACTGTTTGAGCAATGATAACCAGTGTCCACTTGTATTGCTGCACAAGCTGTTTCAATTTGAATTACCACGAATGCCAGCAATTGTTAAGTGCGTTGGCGGTTCTGTTGCATACTCACTCCATTGTCGTTTTTCTTCCACAATGTTCTCGAATTTCAAATGCCTTCAAAATGGTATTGCGCTCCTGGAACCACAACCGCGGTTCTGCCATTTTCTTCCACTGTCCTGCCTGTCGCGTGGCAAAGCTAGCATTCGGTCGATTAACGCCATCTTTCGAGCCAACGTCATACTACACGTGCTACCACAATTCAATTCAACTTCAAAAAGTAATACATAGATAACATCTAAAATGCATATACATTTTTTGGCACCCCCCCCATTATTTTGGTCATCCTCACTTTACAGATAAGAAGACAGTAAGTAACATTTCTAGAAACACCTGGTTGCAGTATTAAATGGAAGAGCTGGTATGTTAATGGATCCAGCCCATTTGAAGCCCACTCTATTTCTACTATACTAGGATGCTTCTCTATTCAGAACTGTAGCAATGGAGATAAAATACATACTTGGCAGGATTGTTCTGAGACTCAAATGCTAATCATCCATCTGAAGCACCTTTCACAATAACTGGCCCATGGTAGATAAGTCAAAACTAAAAGTCTGTTTTCTTTCAAAGTGCAGAGGTGCTCCTAATTGTGAGTATAGGTACGTCAACTACATTGGGGCTGTGGAGGGACTTTAGACAATTTTAACCTCTTGGTTACAGAGAAGTCAAGCTGAAAAAATCTTGGTGTTTTAGAATCACAGACTTTCAGAGATCCAAGAAGTTGACAAGGTCATCTTTTACAGATGAGAAAAATGAAGTTCAGAAAGGCAGCTGATTTGCCCAGTGTCACACATTTAATTACTGCCAGAGCTAGGCTGAGAAACCAGGTCTTCTCACTCCTAAGCCCTTGCGTTTTCGGGTCACATAGCTGCTTTTTTTATGAAGTCTACGTTAGACGCCACAGTGTGTTCTGGGGCCCCTGCTCGTCGCTTACCCTAAGGAGGCTCATTCTAACATCTCAGGTCTCAGGCCACAGAGCTCTGCACGAGGACATAACTGGCAGGGATCCTCTCCCCGCTTATTATGTAACCTTACAGTTAGGTTTTCAAGAATGTTTTTATTCAATGCAGTTGGCAACGAAAGTATTTTTGAACAGGTATGCCGCAGCATTTCTTCTGGGAGCAAGGGTCGGGACCGCCAGGCGGAGGTCCGCGGCTCGGACGCGGGAGCGCGCCGGGGGGGCGGGGCGAGCGCCCCGGGGGGCGGGGCGGGCGCGCCGGCGACTCGGAGCCGGAGGGAAGGAGGCGGGGCCGAGCGCGGAAGCGAGGCGGGCGCCGACCGCTCGGTAGCTGCGGAACCATTGCCCAACATGTCCGCGCGCAATCGAGGCACCGAGCTCGGTAAGGGGCCCGCGGGTCGCCCCCCTCTTCTCCAGCGCGACCCGCGCGACGCCGCCCAGCGTCTTGGCCGCAGGTCCCCAAGAGGTTCTCGCCGGGGCGGGAAGCGGTGGAGCCGGGTCCACACCCACCCCGAGAAAAGGCCGACCCGGCAGACTCAACTCGGGCTTGGGCACGTCCACGCCGCCGGCCTTTGCACTTTTGTATGCGGAAGGAGTAGGAAAGGATTAGATTTTCACTCTCTAGCTCTCTGGTTGCAAAAAGAGAGATAGAGTGTGAGAGAGAGAGAGAATGATTGAATACCTTTGCGGTGTATACTGGATTTCCATTGATAATTTTAACACAAATTTGTCCCCATAGTGGCCGTACTGTTAGAAAACTTGTTGGGTCTCTGTGCTACAAGTACAGCATTGCAAATTGTGTGTGAGTTTAGATGTAAACGTTATAAAAGTGCTGTATTATTTAATCATTTTTCATTTCATAGAATTTAGTTCAGATGTCACTGGCAAGAAAAACAGTTCCTATTTCCTGAAATGTGGAAAATGTATAATTCAAATAGCAGAGCCATGATAAAGCCAAAGGTCAGGCATCTTAGTGAAAGCTTGGAAATCTTTGTATCCGGGACCTTTAACTTCTTACCTGTGTGACTTTGGGCAAATTAATCACTCTGTGCTTAAGTTTCTTGGTCTGTAAAATGGTTATTACAGTGGTACGTGGAGTTTAGCAATAAATGTATCTTTTCTAGATTGGAAGATCCTTGAAGATGTTGGTTAGAGAATAGGGTTTGGATGACCTTGCCTTGGTATCCCCAGGGATATGGCTGTGTGATTATTTACACATAGAGAATGTGCCATAATTTTTCCACAACTTAGAAGTTTAAAAATTTTCTTTCAAGAAATACAGTTAAAGCATTTTTTATTTCTTTATTTACAATAATTAGAATTACTTTCTTTCCTTAGTTGAAAAGTAACAATATAGACAAAACCGATTGCTAGGTAGAAAAATAGTAAATGTGATTTTTATGCCACTAGTGAAATGAACATAGCTTTGTTTTTATTTCTTTGTTAAAATAAGATGCCTTTCCCTTCACTGGCATTAGTCAAACAGGTTTAGCCTAAAATGCTAAAATAAGTTGTTTGAATTATGTACTGGGGGGAAAAATCATTCAATATGTTAATTGAGGATTTTAAAAATAGAGTTTTAAAGTTGAAAGTTTTAAAAATAGCCACTATAACTAATGTTTAAAATAAATTAAATTTTGTTCCCTTATTACAAAGGGAATTCATGTTTATTGTAAAAATTCTAGAAAATATGTTTCTATAAGATTATATAATCACTGTTATTTATATTTTACTGTCTTTCTAGTTTATAGCCCTTTTAAAAAAAAATTTTTTTTCAAAACTAAACCTGATCCTCATGATTAAAAACCCTTCAAAGAAAACATTATTTTAGCATGGTGTTTGGACATGTGAGATGGATGTTTTCCAAATAGGAAACAAACCCTTTAACTTTAATGTTAGAGGACAGGACACAATATTCTGAGTTTTAACAAGTCCTTGGTAATACTGAGGAACAGACAAGTTTGAAAACCACTGGCCTAATGATCTCTAAAGGCTCTGTGGAGTTGTGGAGTGCTATTATTATTACATCCATCCAGTGTAGTCTGGTTTTTTTTTTTTTTTTGGAGTCAGGATCTCACTCTGTCATCCAGGCTGGAGAGTATAGTGGCACGATCATGACTCACCACAGTCTTGAACTTCTGGGGCCAGGGGATCCTTTCACCTCAGCCTCCTGAGTAACTGGGATTATATTATAGGTACACGCCACCACCCCACCTAATGTTTTGATTTTTTTTTTTTTTTGTAGAGATGAGGTGTCACTCTGTTGCCCAGGCTTGTCTTGAACTCCTGAGCTCAAGTGATTTTCCCACCTTGGCCTCCCAAAGTACTGGGGTTACAGGCATGAGCCACTTTGTCTGACTTCAGTGCAGTCTATTAAAATGTACGGATGTTGTTTTCTTAGACTCTTAACTTTTGCCTAAAATGTTGATGCTACATGGGTAATGCTCTTTATTTTGCACACTGATGTATCACAGGCACCTAGAATGGTGTTTGGCACATGGAAGGCCCTCAAAAATATCAGTTGAATGAAAAAATGCATTTAGAACTACTTCTTGCCTCTGGCTAATGGACTGTGAAGCACAGCACCTTACTCCTCTTTCTGAATATTGTTGAGATTCAGTTTTACACTTGTATCTTTAAAGATATCTCGAGAGGCTTATGAAGAAAGGAGACAATGTGGCTTCCTTTCAAATGTAGTTATCTTTGGAGGCATCTGGAAAATGGGGGTGTTAAATTAGGTAACTTCTGAGAATCTCCTGCTCTGTACCTGTATATCTGAAAACTGGTGTGTACAGAAAGGAACTTTTTTTTTTTGAGTTGGGAGTCTCACTCTGTAACCCAGGCTGAAGTGCAGTGACATGCTCACGGTCATTGCAGCGTTGACCTTGCTGGGCTCAGGTGATCCCTCCCTCTCAGCCTTCCAAGTAGCTGGAACTACAGGCACGCACCACCATGCCTGGGTAATTTTTTTTTTTTTTTTTTTTGAGTTGGAGTCTCACTCTGTCGCCCAGACTGGAGTGCAGTGGCCACTCCCGGCCACTGCAGCCTCGACCTGCTGGGCTCCGGCGATCCTTCCGCCTCAGCCTTCCAAGTAGCTGGAACTA
>CAUYQG010168966.1:0-12479 GCA_963574415.1 Tarsius wallacei | reverse complement strand
GCTAAGTTTGGTTACCCCTCCTCCTCTTTTGGTTTGTTGGTTTCTACCGGGGGGCTGGGCAGTTGTAAAATCTGTCCTGTTCGGCCACTGCATAATTGGCTGTGGGTTTTCTCTTTTCTTTTTTTTTTTTTTTTTTTGAGTTGGAGTCTCACTCAATTGCCCAGACTGGAGTGCAGTGGCCACTCCCGGCCGCAGCCTCGACCTGCTGGGCTCCAGCGATCCTTCCACCTCAGCCTTCCAAGTAGCGGGAACTACAGGCGCGCACTACCACACCCGGCTAATTTTTTGATTTATTGTGGAGATGAGGTCTCGCCAAGTTGGCCAGGCGGGTCTCGAACCCGCGGGCTCAGGCAATCCACTCACCTTAGCCTCCCAAGGCGTGGGATTACAGGCTGAGCCACCGAGCCCGGCTGGGTATTCTCTTTTCAAACTGCACGCTTCCCTACCCTGGGAGTCTACTATGCCACGCTACCACAGGTGGGCGGAGACTCAGCTCTCCCCACCCCATCCCCTCAAGACTCTCTGGAGGGAGGTCACATTATTTGGGTGTGTGGGGACACAAGAGGGTCTGTTGCCAGATTCTGATCGCTGCAGAGCACGTCCAAGAACTAGCTGTTTCCAGCGCCAACCAAGATGGCGTATGACTACTCTGTGTAAACCAAGCCAGACAACAACAAAAACACTCGCCCTCCAGCTGTCTCATTTACCAGGGTAGTTGGACAGAATCGCAGCTCACCATGCTCCCTGCAGCCGGTGCTGCACTGGGACCACCTGGGCTGGCCTTGTCCGGCGCTGGCTGTGACACACCCTTCCTGGGGATGGAGAGCTGGACCTGCACGCATTGGGGTTGGAATGGCAGCACATGATTGTCCCCAAATGGCTTATATGTTGAACACGTGTTTTTAATTTAAAAACAAACCAGAACTCCCACTGCAGCTCTGTACAAGCCCTTTGCGGTGGCTGTGGAACACGAGGCCACTGTGGGGAGACGGGCGTGTCCTGGACATCCTCACAGGCAGATGCAGCCTGAGCACCTCCCTGGCTTCTCGATCTGGGGACCTCGGGGCCTCCGCTTGCAGTGCTCACAGCAGTCTCTTCCTCTTGCCTCTTGCTTTGGAAGCATGCCTGTTTGGCCGTGGCCTCTGCTGCAGCCAGAGCTCACCAACACTGAAGGTCTGGCGCGTGGCCGTGGCGGACCAACACTCCGGACCCAAGACAGGCCTGGCCTGAGGCTCATGGTCAGAGCCGCACTTCGCTGCCTTGTTCTCCTCTGCAGCTCTGGGTTGCTGATGGAAGCAGGATTCCAATGTTTTGACACACCACCACATTGTTAGCGTGATGGGGAGGATTTGATTATGGGAGAACAAGACCAAAAAGGGTAAATTGACAAAAAAAAAAAGAAAAACGGGGCCTCACTCCCCCAGGCAGCTTTTGTGGCTGCATTCCTTTATTTGATGTGGTTCCCTCCTTCTCCTGTGCCAAACGGTGCAATGTGGAAAAATGATGAAGTTGCAAAAATGGAAGGGAGTCGGGAGTGAACTGTTTAGTAACAAGAGAAAGAAAACAGAGCTGAGGGATCGAAGACACAAATACCTGTTTCTCCAGGCAAAAGGACGCATGCCAACATGGAGGCCACTCCCTGAGCCGGGGAGACTGAACCAGCTCTCAGCAGGGGCCTCTCAGGGACGGGTGAGAAGGGCAGCGACAGGCAGAGGACCGGGTTGCTGCCCTTGGTCACCAGGAACAGTAGCACTCACAAAGGTGGGCTGCAGGGGGAGGGAGGGAGGGAGGGCAAGCCTGCCCCAGCGCCAGACAGACTCACTGAGCGCCAGACAGACTCACTGAACGCCAGCCAGCCTCACGCCAGAACTGGAGGAGCGCAGGACCCGGGAGAGGACAGTGTCACAAGGAATGGGGCTTTATTTGTTCACAGTCTCAAGGCTGGACGGCTTGACTATTGTGTGGTTTGTGACATTTTCTGAGTTTTAAAATTATCTCCTTCTGCACCGTGAAAAGAGCATATATGATTCATCTTAATATTTCTGAGGATCAGTCACCAACTAGCAGCTAGTATTTTGGGTGGGAGGAAGGCTTTTGTAGGCAGCTCTTTCACCTAACATAGAAGTAAAAAGCACCAGAATATGCCTCAGGCTTCGCTCGGCTCATATAAATAGCTCACTCTGCACAGCTGCCATCCGGCGGCTCCCACGGTCCTCAGCTCCCAGCCGCGCCTCGCCCTTGCCGGAGACGGCTGATGCGTGTGGTTTACCTTCTGGTGTGTGTGGTTTACCTGCTGGGTGATGGCTTCTAAGAGCTATGACCAGGGGGGCCCCTTTCATTTCTGCCAAAAGCCTAATCTAGGTCTTCTGCCTGTATTTCTTCCTGGATATTTTTCCTACTTTCAGCATCTGTAGATCTGACAAAAATCCTGTAATCCTGGATCAAGAGTCTGCAAACTGAGGCTCGCTGGCCAAGTCCAGCCCACAGCCTGTTTTGTACGGCCCACAAGCCAAGGTGGAATTTTGCATGTTTAAATGACTAGAAAAACACTCAAATAGTGTTTTCGACTTAAAACTTTAAAAGTTATATGGAATTTAAATTCCATATCCATCAACAAAATTTTCCTGGCATCCAGCCCTGCTCGTTTGCTTTCGTGTCCCCCTGGCTCCTTCACGCTTCAGCAGCGGAGCTGAGTGGTTGTGTCGAAGATGCTGTGGCTGCAAAGCTACTGATACTCGCTGCCTGGCCCTTTACCGAAAAAGCTCACCCACTAAAACCTTCCTTTCTGCATTGACTGTTCCAGAAAAGATACTGACATCTGTTGGCCTTGATTGTCCGTTTGAAAATTGGACGTCTGTGTCTTTCGCTGTATTCCCTAGACTTTAATACTGCAAATATTGAACAAGTGTCCGCTAGGCTGGGCGTTATACTTGCCAAGAGCAGGGAGCTGATAAAGTGAACAGCACAGACAGAGGTGCTCATTCTGGGGGAGTTGCAGGGGGACACCGAGCGTGTGTATCCTGCCGTGGACACAAGTGTGACAAGGAAGCCAGGCGCCGGACGTGGAAAGGCTCATGGTACAGAGGGTGTTCAGAGGCCTCACTGAGGGGGGACAGGTGTAGGGCCTGGAGCCGAAGCCCCATGGACGGCTGGGAAGAGTCCAGGCAGATCCCCCAGCAGCGCCCCACGCAGGAGCGCGCCCCGCCTGTGTGCCAGCGGGCCCTCAGCTGCAGCTCACGCGGGCTGGCCCAGCGGCCAGTGTGGGCTGTGCGAGAGTGGGCTCAGGGGAACTGGGCTTCTGGTCTGGGAACCAGGAAGGGGCGCCATGGCAGCGGGAGGTGCTGTCGCGGGTTTGCTCGTGAGCAGTGAAGTTGAACGTTCTGGATGTCCCAGTGGCAGCTTGCGGAGGCAGCTAGTGGGTCAGGTCCTGAGTTAGGAAACCTCCGAGCCGGGCACGAATGTGGACACTGTCAGCGGTAAAGGAGAGATTCTAAGCTGCAAGGCAGGCTGAGATTCAGTCTCAGAACCCAGACATTTGTGTTTCCAGGACATCTCTCGCTCTGTGACCACAGAGAACTTTTTTCATATCAGACTTCCATTTTCTTTCCTTTTGCGTCCACCGTTGGCATTGCTTTGGGATTGGCCTCTGCTCCCTGCTCCTCGCGAGGCAGACAGCCTCCAACCGGGGGCCTTGCGGGCAACCTGAAGGATGGCGTGCGTCCTTCCCGGTGGGACAGCCAGCTGCTCGTGTGCCCAGGGCCCATGGGCGGCTTCCACCCATGCCTCGCAAAGCTGTGTCCATCCTCCTTCTTCCAGTCCTGGGCTTGACGTGGCTGCTCCCTGCCTTGCCTTCTGTTTGCCTGAATATATACACCTAGCGGAAGTCACTTTCTTTCTGGTTGTTTTCAGGATGTCTTGGCTTCCACACAAGGCCTTAAGAACATGTCCGTGTTTTCTCTACCTTCCTGTGGGCCACAGAACCTTTCAGCTGCCCAGGACCCCAGCCTAGGGCAGGGAGGCACAGCTGCGTTCTCCACACCTCTCAGTATGTGGGCGCAGGTGAAAGGCAGCTTCCCAGGTCTCTGCCCTGCTGAGCCCACACCTTGGGTTCTCTGGGTGGGGCCTGGGTATGAGTTTTCAACAAGCTCCCCAGATTATTCTTAAGCAAGCATGAAAGCTGTAGCAGAGAAAGGTCCGGTTTCACTGTCTCCAGCTTGAGCCAGACAGCCACCTCAAGCCTCCGTGTCCCTCCTCCGCTCTAGAGTATGTCACACTTGCTGCATGCTTTGTGAAGCTGTTGTGGAGACATGGCAAGGAGCACTTGGGAAATAAGGTCAAGGTGCTGAGTAGCTAAGGAGTCCCTGGCCGATCTCATCTCCTGCCTCCACGTCTTTGTACAGGCCAAGCTCTCGCTGCCCCAGGCGTGCTCCCTGAGCACAGGCAATGCTGCGTGCAGGCGTCCCGGGGCTGTGTCTGGGACTGAGCCTTCAGTGAGTCCCAGGCCTGGGGGCCGGGTGGATACTCTTGTGCATCCTGGCCAGGCAGCAGGATGTTTTTCTTATTTTCTGCATCTTCTGTGACCGTCATTAGAGCCTGTGTGCAGTGAGAGGGAGGGAGTTAGAAACATGCTTGTAAGTTTAGCCTGGGTGATTATTGTCTGCACTGATTTTTTTTTTTCCAGCAAAAATGTTTTTAAGGTAATTCTAGGAAAAGTATCCTGCACCTATGTAATAGCAGAGCAGTAAAGCCATTTATTAGTTGTATGTAATAACAACTAGTTGTAAATTTAGAACAAATTCACAGTAAATTCACTCATTCCTGACCGCTGGAATTTGAAAGCAATTTCACTTGTAAAGACACAGATGGCACCAACTGCAGGTCGTAGGCCTGGAGTCAAGACACAGCCGGACAAGAGCACTGTTCTCCCCTTTTACCGGACCAGATCTTAGAAGAGCACTGTCTGCTGAGCTCTTAGTCATTCTGGGGGCTTATTGGAAATGCTTTTCCACATGCTCACAAAATCCCGATGGTGGGCATCTGTTGAGATGACTGCCCCTTGAAGGCTTTCTTGAGACATTAACAAACTTAAAATACACGCTTTTCTTTTTCTTTTTGAGTCAGAGTCTCACTCTGTCACCCAGGCTGGAGTGCAGTGGCACACTCACGGCCACCCCAGCATCGACCTGCTGGGCTCCGGCAATCCTGCCTCAGCCTTCCAAGCAGCTGGTACTGCAGGTGCGTGATATCATGCCTGGCTAATTTTTTAAAAAATATATATATTATAGAGATGAGCCCTCGCCAAGTTGCCCAGGCTGGTCTCGAGCCCCTGGGCTCAGACAGTCCTCTGGTCTCAGCCTCCCAAAGTGCTGGGATTTCAGGCATGAGCCACTGCACCCGGCCAAATGTACATTTTTGAACAGACTCAGTCAGTGTTCACATCCCAGACCTATTCTTTTTTTTTGTTTTTTGTTTTTGAGTTGGAGTCTCACTCTGTCACCCAGACTGGAGTGCAGTGGCCGCTCCCGGCCACCGCAGCCTTGACCTGCTGGGCTCCGGTGATCCTTCCGCCTCAGCCTTCTAAGTAGCTGGAAATACAGGCGCGTGCTACCACACCCGGCTAGTTTTTTTTTTTTTTTCTTGTAGAGATGAGGTCTCGCCAAGTTGCCCAGGTGGGTCTCGAACCCGCGGGCTCAGGCAATCCACTCACCTCAGCCTCCCAAGGCGCAGGATTACAGGCTGAGCCACCAAGCCCGGCTCCAGACCTATTCTGTTGCGCTGTCCCACCTGTGGCACTTGTAGCTGCCATGTTTTCTCGCCTGCCTCCCTCCTCTGCTGGCTGGAGCGCGTCCATCCTTCCTTCGGTCCCACAGCCCTTTCTGCTTCCAGGAGCTCTGTTGCCTGGAATGGAAAAGGCCCTGGTCGTTCCTGTTCAGGCACCTACAGAAGTTCCTAGAAACACCTTCAAGGGCTTGGCCAGCCCAGGCAGCTGCCGAACCCCGGGCCACACATGGAACCAGACAGCAGGTCTGCAGAGAAGGACTTCAGAGTCACGGAAGTGGCCACCAAAGACCTAGGAGAGGGTGGGGTTAGGTCACAGAGACCCGAACTTAGATGCCGCTTTGCCATTCACTACCTCTGGGACCTCAGAGAGGTTAGTTCCTTCTCCAGAGCTCCAGCGCCGTTATCTGCAGGACGGTATAGCACCTCTCTAGCGGGCTGTATGAAGATTAGATGGTCTTGTAGGGGAACGGCGCTGGGAGCGTGGCCAGTGCATCCCGCGGTGTGCAGGAAGATGGAGTTATTACTCACGACTCGGTTCTCTAGAGGGTTCCTCTCATTGCCTTTTAGCTCTTTTTGTCTCTGCTGTACCTAATTGGAGAACAGTTGACCAAAATTATCCATAAAGTAGTATGTCTTCATATTTTTTACTCACTGAATTTAATAATTCTATAGTTTTCTAACTAGTTTAACTCAACAGTTTCAGCTTCTTGAGACTTTGCTCCAAGGGGGAACAGTTTCTGAGTGTTTAGTCAAGTTGTCATTGTCTCAGAAACTTTCCATTTCTGTAAATGCCTCCAAAGCTGGGAAACAAACCATGGAGTTCAGTGTTGCAACAGAGAATGTCCTTATGCTGTGCCTGTGTTTAGTGGAGATGCAAGACTTGTCGCCAGTGCAGCATGGCCTGCACTGACACCCAGTGAGCCTCCGATTCAGCATGACGCCCCACATTGTCCCTACTTGTCTCCTTGCCTCGTCCTTCTGATCCCATCTTGTGCTTTCTCGTCCTGTTGTACAACGTAACATCTTTCCATGTTGAATTATCCCTGATTGTGTTTGACTGAAGGACTGAGCCAGCCCCTCAAGGTTGCTTGAAGTTGTCTACAAATGAGATGAGGGCGAATAGCAGGTCTGGAAAATGCTTCAAAAAGTTTCTAGAAAAGAAAATTTCACTTGGAAAACAAAACCACACTGGAGCCACTCTGGAAGTTAGTTTTTACGTTCTTCTGGGTTTTCAGAATCTACAAGTGATGTTTTTCATCCCCTCAGGTTAACTTGTGACATTTGACATCTTCAGGTGAGAAAAAGTGAGCCAGCAAGGTGGTGGGTTTTATGAATGAAAAGCCTCGAGGACAATTTCAGTCACTTACACTGCGGACTCAGTATATGGGTGGACGTTTAAAACCTCCACACCATCCGCCTGGGAAAGAATTCTTTAAGGCGGCGTGTCTTCATCTGTCGGCCTGGCAGTCCCTCCTTGCCATGCTGTGACCGCAAGCACGCCCCCGACTCGTGCTGTTGGGGGGCCAGTGTCAGCCTCCTCTCCCTCAGAACCCGGTTCAAGGGCAAGAGCAGGACACTGAGGCCGACTCAGCCTGACAGTGCCTTGTCACGACCCTCAGACAGAGGACACTTTTAGAACAGAGTCTCTCCTGGAGTGGGGGGGCGCTGTTTTAGTGTTAGCGTAGCCCTGACTGGAACTCTAACCCTTAATGCTTTGAGGAAGATAGGAATTTTTGAGAGAGCAGTATGGCCACTGCACCAATGAAAATGAGTGGAACCAGAGAGAGAAACCTGGACAGGAACAAGAATTACGGTTAAAAATCACTGGGCCTCTGGTTTTCTCTGCCACTAAGTTACCTTTTACTCATTTTCACTTGGCCAGTGATGTACAGCCCTGGGTTGGGGACAGGGACTGGCTGTTCCACAGTGGGTCCCATCAAGGCCCTGTTGTCCCAAATCAAGCTTTCAGACAGGCCGGTTCCATGCATTTTTCCATGTCAGACACTCAAAAATAATTGCGTTATGCTGCCACACTGCAGCCAGGTCAAGTCTCCAGGCTGGTCATGTTTCACTTAACGATGGGGGCACATTCTGACAGATGTCATTCGGCTGTTTTGTCATTGTGTGAATGTCATTGAGTGTACGTACGCAAACCCAGTTTGACGACATGGCACAGCTGTGCTTCTGGGGTGCAAACCTGTGAGCACGTTCCCATACCGGGTTTAAAGGCAGCTGTAACACTATGGTGTTTGTGCATCTAAATATGGGAACAGTACAGTACAAATACAGGGTTACCATCTCAGGGGCCACTGTGGTCTGCAGGGTCCACACGAACTGCAGCGCTGGCTGTGGCGCCTGGCTGCATGAGAGACATGCTGAGTATTTGTAGACAGAGCGAGGTTCACAGAGGGCTACTGGTTTCATTCGCGTGGAAGAGAATAGGTTGATACATTCGGCACAGACAGTTCTCACAGCCGACTTTTAGAGCCAACAAGACAGACCTGGGCAGGGTTACCTTCTGGTCGATTTAACTGACTTCATTGTTGGAAGGCTTTCCACACTCCAGCCTAGTCCTCCCAATTTATGTCCACAGAATCTGTTTCAGTTCTAAGAAGTGTCAACTGCTTTCATGTTTCATTTGACTCCATGAGGAGAGAACCACCCTTGTCTCCTGTCTCCTCCCCAGTTCAGCCTGAGCCCTGCACACTGACTGAACTCCCCTCCCCTTCTGGTCTCACCTCCTTACTACCCTGCTCTAGAGAGCAGCAGTGTCAATTCCAGGGAGTCCCTCCTGTCTCCTGATCCTTCCTCAGCCACTCAGCGGTTGGCGGGCCCGGCTTCCTCCCCAGACGGCCCTGCCCTGAGTCCCTGGGAATGTCGGGGTGAGCCCGGCAGTCTCTGCACAGGGTGAGGTTCGGTTGTACATGCTCAGCCCACTATTTTTTGATTCGTGAATATTAAATAAGTAGAGATCCCAAGGCCTTACCACCACCTTGCCCCCCCTTAAAAACATAACTATTTTATTTCATGGCACTTGACTTGGTTCATCCAGCGTGATCAGGGCAGTGTTCAGGCTATAGCAAGCCTGTTAATATTTACCCATGAGGCGGATATTTATACATGAATCAGTAGCACTTATCAATGTGTGCTATGCTAGCTGTGGGTTTGGTGCCCTTACAAGCCAAGAAGCTGCTACATTAAGTAAAGGATGAATACTGTCTTTAAAAAAGGAAGCTCTCCATTAAAACTGTCCTTCAGGGTCCCTGAAGAGCTTCCTACGTTCAGGTTCTTCTTGGACCGCCAACCAAATCATTCAAATTAGCCAGGCCGGGGCGTCACTCCATCACGCTGGAGCTGAAGTGAATTTGGGGGGTGATGGTGGGGTGGGGGAGTACTGAGACATCATGCCCAAAGCCTAGAGGAAGGCTTGCCAGGCTGCTGTGGGCACTGTACAGGGATGTGGGCTGTGCATCCGTGTCTGCCCTTGACGGTGGCCAGGCATGCCACGTCTTCCCAACCGGTAGTCTTTCATGAGTGAAGTCCCCTCCTCTCAGGAGCCAGCATGTTTGAGCAGGAACAGCCTGGCCTCTGGTGACAGGCAGACCTGCATTCGGAGCTTGGTTGTACCTCTGTCTGGCCGTGTGAACCAAGGCAATGTCTTCTGCACCCTGAGCCTCGGTCCTTCACCTGAGCAGTTGCGGTGTTGACTCCCGCCTCGGTGACTAGTGGGGAGGGCTCATTAGGTGATGTGGTAGAGCACCTAGCCACAGGTGCCAGTTCTTGGCAATGGCGGAAATGGGTGTCGGAGCAGCAGCCCACGGGCCTCAGATGCCTTCACTCTGTAGCTCCCACCGTCAGGGGTGATCTTGTCCATGGCTGCATTTGAGAAAGACACCACTGAGCAGAGAGAGAGAGAGTTTCAAGTTCAGAGGCAAGCCCATGGATTATTTTTCTTCCTTGTATGCAGTTTGATGATTAGGATTTATCCTGTAATATTTTATAGGAGTCAAAGCCCACTGTAGTCAATTCCAGAGAACCGTCCAAATTATTTTCTTTTTTGGAACTTTGTTACACCAAGGCTTACTCTTCTTGTACTATAGCAGTTTCTCCTTAATCACGTGTGTACCCCGATGACATCTTTGGGACCTCCTGGCTAGAGGTGTGCTTCTGTGGAAGCTTATGAAGACAGAAAACCTTCCTTTGGTTCCCAGGAAGTCATGGGGATTCTCCTAGCCTTCTTCAGCGCTTAGGCTGATCCTTGCCCCTGGCTGCTTGAAGAGTGGCAAAGGAGACGGTGGCCTTGCTGGTTGCATGCAGCTGCAGCATGCCGGTGGCTCCTCAAGGTCCAACTCAGATGCTGTCTCCATGTCCTCAGGGGTCAGTGTGGTGCTGCTAGTGTCACCTGAGTAGGAAAGTCAGTATTGACCAGCTCCACTCCACATTGACTTCCTCCCATCACCTCATTTCCATAAACAAACATAACATTCATTTTTACAGAAAAGTCCATGTCATACTTCTGTAGTCAGGAGGGACTGCACCCGCCCACACGCTCCGGCTCAGTCTGGTTGCCCTGAGCTCTTCAGGAGTGACTTTGTAGCCAGTTTGCAGGGCACCGTTTTCTTCTGCTTACAACCTTGTAACTCTGGGGACTTGAACAATGAATAATGACAGCTTGAAGGGACTTTAGGGTTTTGAAAAATATCCCATCGTGCTACAGAGCGGGCCTATAGAAATATACACATTAAAATAAACTAAGCTCAAGCTAGGGCGGAAGGAAGGGAAGCAAAGTTTGGACGAGGGTGAGAAGGGAGGTGCCTGCGTGCCGCCCACTCACCCACCCACCACAAGGGGAGTCTCTGTGGAAGTGCCGCAGATGACTGGGAGCCAGCTTTTGTGCTTTGGTGCTGGGGTCGGGAATGGCCGCATCTGCCTCCTCCTGAGAGCTCTTGCTGGAACGCAGGTCTCAGCAGGTCGGCTGTGGAACTGGCCTCCTGAGGACTCCCACAGGGGTGCATTGCTCATTTTAGTTCAGGTCAGGGGTTTAAAAAACGAACCCGTCTGAGTAGCGTGCGTGTTGTGGGTACATCCACGGCCCGTCAGTGTTGGGAGGCGTTTGTTTCCCCATGCCGCTCAGAACTGGCTCCCTCTCGCTGTCATGGCCAGAGGTCCTCAGCTGCTACCAGTGATGAGCGATGCAGACATGCTGACTTCTCAAGTGACTCGAAGGGTGGAAGCTTAACCAGAAAGGGAGGCCCGTGTTCCCATCATCATCGATGCAGGCAGCTGTGGCCATACTGCTGGGCGAGAAGCACGTGTGTTGGGGATCATTGCTAAGCTGCATGAGCTGAGATGTGTCCGTTGCTTCTTGTCCTTCCAGTGCGCTCGGAGGCTCCTCGGCGCTTCACATCCCAGCCTTTCCAGGAGGAGGATGTCTCATTGACTATGTGCCTCAAGTGTGCCACCTGCTCACCAACAAGGTAAATGCAAGCCCCCACCCCCTCTGCCCGGCCACCCTGCGCCCAGAACCACTTGCGTGCCCAGCCTCCTCAGGCCATCTTCCTGCCGCCCCCCCCCCTCCCCCAACATCTGCCTTTTCGACTTCGAGCTACAATTCGCTTGTTTCTCGCCCTGTTTCTTGACCGCCTTTTTCTTTTCTAAGAATTCTTCTGTTCCAGTCTCGTCTTCATCTCCTAAATTCATGTCTGGAGATTCCTTGGATTTCCTTTCTTCCCTGAGTGTTTGGTTGCTCTTTCACCATCTCAGGTTTTACCTTTCCCACCCCTTGCTTCCTGTGAGCTGGTGCGTGTGTGCGCCTGCAGGCGTTTGCCATGTGCTGCTGTCAGGGTCTTGCTCTCCTTTCCTGGGCCTCACAGTGGACAGTTAGCTCTTGCTTCGTCCCAAAGGTCATGCCTGGGGGCTGTTCGCTGGAGTCCCGTGCCCAGACACAACTTCCAGCCTCATGCCCAGTCCCGTGAGCTGAAGCTTGCTCTCAGCTGCGTTAGTGAGCTGCGTTTGCTGCGTTTGCTCTACCTTAGTGAGCTGCGTTTGCTCTGATGGTTGTTGTCAGCTATCCTCGAAAAGTGTAGGAATATGCTTGCTAATGTGTCGCCAGTGTGTATGACTGAAAACTAGAGATACTAATGCACAGGCCACACCTACCTTCTTTCTTCTCCTGCATGGACCGTGACTCCGTTTAACGGCCACAGTGTAATTTTCTTTGCCTCTGTCGACTTGTCCATTTTGGCTTGGAAAATAGATGTTTCGTTTGTCTCTTTCATTCAAGAGGTAGCTCATCTCTATACAGAAAATACTTTTAAAGTACAATAGTATCTCAAAGGCTTCGGTCTTCTTTTTCAAATGTCCAAAAACTGAAATCTGGCAGCTCTGCAATCTGGGGCCTGGTACAGACTCTAGGGTTTTCACCCTCTTGGAGGCCAGTCCGACCTCCTTCCTCCCACAAAGCAGTCGGGGGCAGGATCCATACTCACGTGCCGAGCCTTAGCACTGCCCCCAAATCTGTGTCCCAGAATTACAGAGAAAATGTAAATTGGGTCTTCCAGAACTGAGAAGAAAAGCCTGTTAAAGCTCTCCAGTTGAGATTAATTTCTAGTCATATATTTTCCTCAAAAAATTATGATACCATTTTCCCAGAAATATAAGAATCAGTCCATTTTTCTTATCTGGTTTCCTTTCATTAA
>CAUYQG010168963.1:0-24032 GCA_963574415.1 Tarsius wallacei | reverse complement strand
TCCTAATGACTAATGGTATTGAATATCTTTTTATGTGCTTTTGACCATTAGTATATCTTCTTTGAAGAAATGCTTATTTATTTCTTTGCCCATTTTTAAACTAAGTCGCTTGTTTTTGTGTTGTTTAGTTTAAGAGTTCTTCATATAAGCCGGGCTCGGTGGCTCAGCCTGTAATCCTGCGCCTTTGGGAGGCTGAGGTGAGTGGATTGCCTGAGCCCGCGGGTTCGAGACCCACCTGGGCAACTTGGCTAGACCTCATCTCTACAATAAATCAAAAATTAGCCGGGCATGGTAGTGCGTGCCTGTAATTCCAGCTACTTGGAAGGCTGAGGCGGAAGGACCGCCAGAGCCCAGCAGGCCGAGGTTGCGTGGCCGGAAGCGGCCACTGCACTCCAGTCTGGGCGACAGTGAGACTCCAACTCAAAAAAAAAAAAAAAAAAAAGTTCTTTATATAATGTAGATATGGAACCCTTAGATATATACTATGCAAATATTTTCTTTCATTATGCTAGTTTTCTTTTCAATTTCTTATTAATATCATTTTATCTGCAAAAGTTTTAAATTTTTATGAAGTTTAATATTTTAATTTGTATTTGTGCTTTTAGTGTCAATTTATAAATCCATTGCCATATCCAAGGTCAAAAGATTAATGCCTGTATTTTCTTCTGAGAGTTTTATGGCTTCATCTCTTGTACTTAGGTTGTTGGTCCATTTCAGTTAATTTTTACATAGTGTAAGTTAGGGATCTAATTTCATTATTTGCTTATGGAAAACAAGTGTCCCAGCACTATTTGTTGAAGAGACCATTCTTTTTCAACTAAACAGATTATATCACCCTTGTTGATAATCATTTTTTCATTAACATATGGTTTTATTTCTGGACTCTCAATTCTATTCCATTGGTCTATATGTCTATCCTTGTGCCGGTAACACACTGTTTTGATTACTGTATCTTTGCAGTAAGTTTTGAAATTAGGAAATGTAAGTCTTTCTTTTTCTATTCTTTTCCAAAATTGTTTTCCTTATTTCCAAAATTATTCTGGTTATTTGGGACAACTTAAAATTTATATGAATTGAAGGATTGGCTTCAATTCATGTTTATTCTAAAAGGCTGTTTGAATCTTGATGGGAATTGCATTGAATCTGTAGATTGTTTTAGGAGATATTGATACCAACAAAATTAAGTCATCCAATCCATGAGCACAGAAGATCTACCTATTTACTCAAAACATTTTCATTTCTTTCAGCAATGTTTTGCAATTCTCAGTGTACAAGTCTTTCACTTCCTTGGTTGCATTTATTACTAGTTATTTTATTCATTTATATTTTATTGTAAATGAACTTGCTTTCATAATTTCCTTTAACTGATTTTTGCATGTTGATCTTGTATCCTGTAACTTTGTTGAATTCATTAATATCTCTAGTGGATTTCTTGTGGATTATTTGGAGTTTTTTATATAGGATCATGCCATCTCTGATTAAAGATCACTTTACTTCTTTTCTAATTTGGATATTTGTTCTTTCTTTTAATTGTCTTACCGTTCTATGTAGCACTTCCTATGGAAGGTTGAATAGCAGTGGCGAATGTAGGCCAACAGGTCTTGTTCTTGATCTTAATGGAAAAGTTATTGGTCTTTCACCATTGAGTGTGATGTTAGTTGTGAGGTTTTTTTAAAAAAATAAATACCCTGTATTATGTTGAGGAAATTCACTTCAATTCCTTAATTTATGAGTAATTTTATTATAAAATGATGTTGAATTTTTGTCTAATGCCATTTCTGCAACAATTGAGGTGATTATGTTTTGTTTCTCTTCATTCTATTAACATGGTGTACTTTATTGATTTATTTTCTTATGTTTAACTGCCCTTGTATTTCTAGGATAAATCTCATTTGGTCATGGTATGTAATCCTTTTAATATGCTGTTGGATTTGATTTGCTAATTTTGTTGATGTTGTTGTTGCTGTGGTTTTATTGATGATTTAATTTTTCAAGTAACTGTATTTGTCTAGAAGTAGGCATTTGTCAGAAATGTTAAAAGAATAATTAATACCACCTACTAGTCTAGGAATTAGAGCACATACATGTTTTTCTCTGTATTCCTTTTTTGTTGTTGAGGAACTAGGCTATCATAATGTTAAGCAAAATAGTAACAAGAAAACAAATAGATGTGTGACTCATTTTTATAATCTGAAACACTTGTATATTTTGTGTCTATTTTCTAGGTAACACGCGTTCTAAAGTAACATTTATTTAAATTGAAACCTGGCTTAATTTAAATAAAATTAATAGTAGTATAAACGGACAGACTTTAGTTTTGATGTGCTCCTGGGTTAGCCATATATTGTCATGAATTAAGTGACATAACAAAACGCTCATCAATTTATGTATTATATTTATTTGAAAGTAGATATCACTCTTGTAATTTGTTTCTTTTATTGAACACACTACATTACTTTGTAATATTTATGTGTATTTTTTCACATATTATTAGTAATTGCTAAATATAGTAGATTTTTTAAAATAACATACTATGCAAGTCATGCTATAGTAAATTTGCATGTTTAATAAGCATGAAAAATTCAAGTTTAGGAGATCAATACTGTTTTCTGTAATATTAGATTATCTATCACTGATGTAACATTGCTGGCACACACACAATCATCCACATTCAAATATATATATATAATTTATATACTTGCAAATTAAATAATGAATGTATCAGTAACTTTCTACATATGTCTACAAACATATTATACATATATCATATAAAGGTACACATTTACTTTCCTGAATTATGCTTAAGGCTTTTTTCATATTTATAACTTGGTAGAAACAAAGTTTACAGAGTGGATTGGAGGTGAAATAGAAGAAACTCACGCATTCACTCATGCCACTGTATTTTTCATTAAAAGTAATAAACATGAATTCCTTTAATATTTTAAAGCCAGTATGCTAGCTAAACAAATACATTTCTTTACAGGTAAATTTTTAAAATACGACTTGACCAAAAGGAGAGATTGTGGTAGATTCAGTAGATACTTAATTCATACACATTTCTACATGCTGGGAAAAGATGAAGAGGCCAAATATTAGCATAAGTCCACTGAAAATATAATATTTACAATGAGTTTTTTTTAGAAAAGATGAGAATTCTTCAGATTTCTAAACCAAAAGAATAAAACGCGTTTGAATACTGGGAGCATGGAAGATTCACTTGGATAACTTTCTTCCCCAAAGGGATAAAATATAAAGCATTAATAGAATGTCTAGATGAGTTTAACAAAATGAAATTAAATCATCACATGCAAAAAGTAAAGCATTCAAAGTCAAATAAGTAAAATCAAAACAAATTAAACCAGGAAGGTGTGGAGTGGTGGAAGAATCAAATATATTGATTCTGTGGATTGGGATGTGAAGTTTTAATTCCCACATGCACACATGAAACATGGTGTCTGGCTTCCATGAAAAGTACAACTGAAACAGACCTCTGTATAAAACCAATTCCTTGGAATATTTGAGTAGAAAGAAAGAAAGGAGGAAAGGAAGAAAGGATAGAGGGAGAGAGAGAGGGAGGGAAGGAGGCAAGGAAGCAGGCTCATTTACTGTCCCAGGAAAATAGTATGTTTTAGTAGCTTAGAATGCAATATAAAATAATATTTAAGGTAAATTATTTAATTGAGAAAACACAAAGAATTTATAACTACATATGTGCACAATCATACAAACATATGTGCACATTTTTTATGTAATCTAAATTATTATGGAGAGTAACAGCACTGAGTAGGATATTCCAGTCCTGATAGCAAAATAAAAGTGAAAACTATTTATATGTGAAAAATACATTGCCTACTAGTATCTAAGGAGACATGAATTTTGAAACACTGTCACAGCTTACTGGTTCACATGATATTGGTCTCAAATTAGAGATTGAAATAACAATTTATAACATTGAAATGTGTCAAAGTGAGCATAGAGTGAGAATGTGGAATATAGAAACAAGCTTAAAGGTTAGCTAATTATATCTTCCTTCTAAAACAGGAACACAAGCCGGGCTCGGTGGCTCAGCCTGTAATCCTGCGCCTTGGGAGGCTGAGGTGAGTGGATTGCCTGAGCCCGCGGGTTCGAGACCCGCCTGGGCAGGTGAGACCTCATCTCTACAACAAATCAAAAAAATTAGCCGGGCGTGGTAGCGCGCGCCTGTAGTTCCAGCTACTTGGAAGGCTGAGGCGGAAGGATCGCTGGAGCCCAGCGGGTCGAGGCTGCGGTGGCCGGGAGCGGCCACTGCACTCCAGTCTGGGCGACGGAGTGAGACTCCAACTAAAAAAAAAAAAAAAAAAAGTAAACACAGACACTAATTCCATGTGTGCCAGCAATTGTAGACTAAGATGGTCATCTTGATTCACGGTATGCTGACAGCCTCTTAGATTCATAATGACAAAGAAAGATAAAGCGATAGAGAATCTAGACATCCTTATAGAGAAACACAAGACTGTATGGTCACATGGTCTTGGAATAAAAATGGCCAAGTGTCCAACTGATCATTTAAGACCTTGGGTATATGTATAGAGCCACTGAAGTCACCATCCCTCTCAGACAGTGAGTTCACTAAGTTCCCTGTCCTCTGTGGGAACCACTAGCACGGGAAAATTTCAACCGTCATGTCAGAAGCCTTCTTAATCTTTCTACCGGAAATTCTAGATTATATGACTCCCTCATGAGAAAAATAAATGGGGAGAAAGTCATCATGCGTTCCCGCTACTCTGCACCCTTTTCTCTCTGATGCTGCCTGCATCCAATGGCAATAGATATATTTTTTTAATTTTTAGTTTTAAAGATGTGGGGTACAATTCAGGGTTAGGTATACAAATGTCCATTATGCAGGTACCCTTGATGAGGTGTGACCCCTCAACTCCTACTGGAAGTTTCCCACTGCTTCCAACCCCGTCCCTGCCCTCCCTTGGCAGATTCCCACTACTGCCAATCCCTTTCTTACAGTACTATGATAGTTGTTCAAGGTCTGCTTATGAATGAGGACATGTGATACTCGGTTCTTTGTTCCTGTGACAGGTCACGCAGTATTATAGCCTCTAAGTCCATCCAAGTTGCTGCAAAGTTCATAATTTGTGCTTTTTTATGGTTGCGAAATATTCCATCATGTATATGTACCACATTTTTTTTTTAATCTTGTCCTCTTTCTATGGATAGCACAGTTGTTTCCATGTTTTTGCTATTGTGAATAGTGCTGCAATAAACATGCGTGTGCAGGTATATTTTTCATAGAGTGATTTGAGTTCCTCTGGGTATTAGGGGGATTGCAGGGTCATATGGGAGGTCGATTTTTAGATCTTTTAGGAATCACCACGCTGTTTTCCACAGAGGTTGTACTAGTTTAAGTTCCCACCAGCAGTGTGGAAGTGTTCCCTTTTCGAAATGGCAATATTTTTATACACACTATGTTCACCAGAAAGGCCATTTGTTTTAGTCTGACACATAACCTAGGTCTTACCAAGTTTTTGATGAGAAGAGGATTTTTTTTTTTTTTTGAGTTGGAGTCTCACTTCATCACCCAGGCGGGAGTGCAGTGGCACGCTCATGGCTACCACAGCCTCTATCTGCTGGGCTCAGGTGATCCTTCCACCTTGATCTTCCAAATAGTTAGAACTATAGAAGCATACCACCACACCCGTCTAATTTTTTTGATTTATTGTAGAGATGAGGTCTCGCCAAGTTGCCCAGGCTGGTCTCGAACCCGTGGACATAGGCAGTCCCCTCGTTTCCACATCCTAAATTGCTGGGATTACAAGCGTGAGCCACTGTGCCCAGTCCATGCTGCCTTATTTTTTAATTCACTTGAAAAGTGAAGTTATTTACGAAAATTTTTTCTGGGGGTGTGCGGGAAGGGTGGGATTTAGAATCACACTCTGTTGCCCAGGCTGGAGCGCAGTGGTGCAATCAGGGCTCACCACGGCCTCCACCTCCTGGACTAACCACAGCCTCGACCTCCTAGGCTCAGGGGATCCTTCCACCTCAACCTCCTGAGTAGCTGGGACTACAGACACACATCACCATGCCTGGCTAATTTCTTCTGATTTTTTTGTAGAGACAGGTCTTGCTTATGTGGCCCAGGCTGGTCTCAAACTCAAGGGCTCAGGCAATCCTCTAGCCTCAGCCTCTCAAACTGCTGAGATTACAAGTGTGAGTCACTGTGCCCAGTCTGTTGATAAAAATTCGAACTTAAAATGCTCATTCTCAGCTTGACTTTTTTACCTAGTAAATTAAAAGCTCACAGAGTTTCAGTTGTGGTATTGGGTGATGGAATATTTGAATACAGAGATGGGAAGGACACAATCCTACCCTCGAGCCCACAACCTAGCGGGAAACAGCACACATACAGAAAGCTATTATTTTGAGATGAAGATCAGTGGTGAGGGTTTGTAGGAGTATCATGGGAATTGGGAATAGGATAAATTCGTGTTTAGGCCACATTGCAAAAGCTTTGTTAACTCTTTCCAGTCTTATGCAGAGTGTAGAGAATAACTGAGTTCCTGCTTCTTTTTTCTGCTTGAGAGAAAAAATGAAAGCAGCTCTGAGTTACGTGCCAAAACCGTGCTACAGGGTATGCTTGGAGAATTTGCACTGAGACTCTCCTGGAGAGTGGTGTCAACTTTGTTTGCATTTGGATACTGGAGAGTATTCCAAGGCCAGGCTCTGCAGTCGAAGGGTGTGTGACTCTGGGCTGGTCACTTCTTCTGAGCTACAGTTTTGTCATAGAAAAAGAAAACAAAGGCTGGGCATGGTGGTTCAGCCTGTAATCCCAGCACTTTGGGAGGCCGAGGGAGAGGATTGCCTGAGCCCGTGGGTTCGAGACCAGCCTGGGCAACTTAGTGAGACCTCGTCTCTACAGTAAATCACAAAAGCTAGCCAGACATGGTGGCGTGCGTCTGTATTTCCAGCTATCTGGAAGGCTGAAGCGGAAGGATCACCTAAGTCCAGCAGGTGAGGCTGTGGTGGCCGTGAGTGTGTCGCTGCACTCCAGCCTGGGCAACAAGAGTGAGTCTCCAACTCAAAAAAAAAAAAAGAAAGAAAACAAAAAGGAAGACATTGAACTAGAAAATAAAAATTTCCGTCAAGGGTTCAGACCTTCTTCAAAAGGAGAAATTTGAGAGAAGGAACACACTCCCCTCTTAACTACAAAGAAGTCCTTAAAAAAATGAATGAGCATGACTGAAACTTGAAGGTCTAATATGTCTAAATTATAAGCACAATATGTCTATAATAAATGTAAGTGTAATATAAGAATCCTTTAAGTCTAATTTTATAAGTGTAGATTCTCTCTAAAGTTTTTTCTCTTTTTTTTCTTTTTTTATGTCCTTTTCTTGAGTTATACAGACTCTTTAACTTTATTTAGAATCAGGTATAGCAAAAGCATGAGCTTTAGTACCAAGAAATTTGGATTTAAATCTTGGCTCATGCACTTAATTTCATCAATTAATCTTACTGATACTGGTTCCTCATTTGTAAGTGGAGAGCATGGTGGCTTCCTTTCAGTTGTAGAAGGATTAGATATGTTTTATATTACTCAGTGATTCAGTACCTGAAACAATGATAGCCGTATATTTGGGTTTAGGAAAGGATGATTACTAAAGACTTTTCTGTATCTACCGAAGCTTGATCAAGAGTAAAAGCAGAATGAATCATGGGAATTGAGAATGTTTTAGAAGCAGTGCAAACTGTTGAACACTGTTATGAGTTATCCTAGGAATTCTCACAACAGAATATACTTCATTTGGACTAGTGCAGTGGTCCTTAATCAGAGGCAATTTTCTACCCAATTTTGTACCCAATGTACCCCTTGGACAATGTCTGGAAGACTTTTTCTTTTGGTTGTCAAAACTAAAAGAGGAGTTGCTACTTGTGTTTAGTGGTAAAATCCAGCAATTTCTAAGCATCTATAATGCACAGAACAGTTCTACAACGAAGGTTCATCTGGCCTATACTGTCAATAGTGCTGAGGTTGAGAAATGCCTGCTCAAAAGGGAAGAGAGATAAGCAAACGACTTCTGTTTCTTTTTCACTGCGTCAGACTTTGTGTTATTGTCCAAGATGGCAACGTATTTCACTGCCTTACCCCTTTTCACTGGCTTCCTCCTAGGCACTAACTTGTTCCTCGTTGCTGTTCACGAGCTTGGCCATTCCTTGGGTCTCGACCATTCCAAAGATCCAAAGGCCATCATGTTTCCCACCTACAGTTATGTTGACACCAACACATTCCGTCTCTCTGCTGATGACATACGTGGCATTCAGTCCCTCTATGGTGAGTTGAATTTCTTTATAATTTTGCCATAGGAAGATACTCGTGCCTATGATCGGTCTAGGAATATCTGCATTTGGATCACACTTTCATATCCATCCTTTCTTTTGAACCCCATAGAACCCAGTGAGGTAGGTAGCACAGGCATTATTGTAATTTTTACAGATGAGGACAAGAGACCCGCTATGTTAATGTCAGAGCCACAGGCAGAACCTGAGGTCTCGACTTGGGTGTTCTTTCTATCCAAGATGACACTGCTTATGGAAGAAGGATCACAGATAAAATAATGTAACTGGGTGGAAAAAATAAAAGTCATCAGATTTTTCTCCATAATATTGGAACCACATGGAAAAAATTCTTATTTTATACTTCCTGTTAATGTTATAGGAAATGCAAATGGATTTTTATGCAATGTTCATTAAGAAAATTGAATGTGCTCACATTGGGAGGCTGAGGTGAGAGGATTGCCTGAGCCCACACGCTCGAGACCAGCCCAGGCGACTTGGCGAGACCTCATCTCTACAATAAATCAAAAAATTAGCATGGTAGCGCGCCCTATAGTTCCGGATACTTGGAAGCTGAGGCAGAAGGATCGCCGGAGCCCAGTGGGTCGATGCTGGGGTAGCCTTGTGCATGCCACTGCACTCTAGCCTGGGCGACTCAAAAAAAAAAAGAAAGAAAATTGTGTTAAAAAATAATGGTTCTTCCTCATGTGAAGTAAAATGCAAGGTTTTTTTTGTCCTAATGCTTCTTAAAATGTATTTTCAGGAGGCCCTGAAGAAGACCAACACTTGCCAAAACCTGACAGTCCAATATCAGCTATCTGTGACCCCAATTTGAGTTTTGATGCTGTCACCACAGTGGGAGATAAAATCTTTTTCTTCAAAGACAGGTAGGATCATTTTCATACCTAACTGATATTGAAGCAGGGTAGTGGTGGGATTACATTTATGTTTTAACTAGAAAAACTGGTTGGTAGGATCACACTCTCCCAGCGGGGCCTCCAGAATACTAGGTCAGGCCCGCTGGGGGTGTGGGTGTCTGGGGTGTAATCTGATGCCACATGAAAGATGCAAAGAATTGCACAAAAGTTAGAATCAAAATATAGTTTACTTAAAGGTAAATTAGAGAGAGAGAGAGAGAGAGGAGAGTCCCTAAGGCAGGAAAGGGGGCCAAAGCCAGGAAGCATGATGACAGTCATAGCTCAGAGAGCATGTGGCCACGCCAGAGTTTAGTAAGGCCATGGCAAAATGTCTGCTCATGGTTGAGTCCTTCTAGCCATTTCTCTTGGATGGGGAAAGGTCGTGAAGGTGATTGGGTGGTGGTCCGTTCCACATCGTTCATTACTAAGGGGCAAGTGAGCACAGGTACTGACATCAGGTGATGGACAGCAGGCAGATGGACAGGTTAGTCACATGAGTCTTAGATCTTGAGGTTGCCAGACATTAGCATCTCATGCCCTCAAGTGGCGGGTTAAATGAGAGGAGACAAGGGGACCCCTTGTCCCGCAAGAGACTTTGTCAGACATTGGTAATCCACAAACTCCTTGACCAAAAGGTGGTCTATTATCATTTCTTTTTGAGTTGGAGTCTCACTCTTGTCGCCCAGGGTAGAGTGCGGTGGCATGCTCATGGCCACCGCAGCCTCGACCTCCTGGGCTTAGGCGATCCTTGGGCAGATGCACGCCACCATGCCCGGCTAGTTTTTGTGATTTATTGTAGAGATAAGGTCTCACCAAGTTGCCCAGGCTGGAACCCCTAGGCTCAGTCAATTCCCTTGCCTAAGCCTCCAAAAGTGCTGGGATTACAGGCAGAGCCCACTTCACCAGGCCTCTATTATCATATATATGACTCTGTCCTTGTCTTGAATCTGATGGAGATTTGCCGAGGGGGTGGAGTAGTCTGCTGCTTGGCCTGCAGTGAAAGTCTGAATGCTTCCTAAAACCTGCCTACTGAAAATTTATTTATCTATGTCTAACCTGTGCTAGTTTCAAAACATGTCAGGGGTAAAGTCTAAGCAAAAAATGGTTATACTGAGGCAAAAATACCAAACTAAGAGTAAGCTACGTTTATTCTAGGTTTCTACAGGTACCTTTCACTGGTATATAAAAATGGATTTGCAGTAGGAATCTGGATTAGGGAATTAGAAGACAGAAACCAGAGAAGCCAGACTGTTTTAATCATAGATTAAAATGATGACGTCTGGATATAAGACTGCAAAAGACTACAGATGTAAGAGAGCTTGATTTATAGAGAAGAGAATTCTAGGATGACTTATGGCTTCTGTGGAAACCATATAGATATAGATATAGTTGGCAGGCGAGAAGGGTGGGGACAGTTGGGAAGACTGATATTTGGCAAGTAGGACAAATACTTCCCATTTTTGAGACTATAGACTGAGGCACTTGAGGTTAGGTGACTTCCTTGAGGTTATAAAATGATCGTAGGGTCAGACTAACACCTGAGATCCTGGGACCAAACCCCAGGGCATTTCCATATCTCAGGCTGCATGTTAAAGTCATTGTTATCATGAAGGAGTCAATATTAAGATTCCCTCCTTGTGGCTCCATGGACATCAGACATCCAGGGAACAGAATGTGAAGATGATAGAAATACTGAGTCTTTTCATACGTCCTTCCCACTCATCCTCCATGGTTTTTGAGTCTACGGTGGTTTCTAACATGTGTTAAATGTCTTTCATGTCAGGTTCTTCTGGTGGAAGTTTGCCGGGAAACCAAAGACCAGTGTTAGTTTCATTTCTTCCTTATGGCCAACCTTGCCATCTGGCATTCAAGCTGCTTATGAAATTAAAACCAGAAATCAAGTTTTTCTTTTTAAAGGTAATCCCAATGTTTAGTTGTACTATTCAGTCTGCTTCAAGGAAGAGAACAAATTAAGAGAATATTACTACTTTTTTATAGACATAGACAAAAGAAAAAAGCACTCTAGATTTTATTAATGGTGGCTTTGAACTGTAAACTAAAGTAGCCTAAGTACCTAAATAATACATCCAACTTTTGGGAAGGGTTTGTAAAATATAAGATGGTAATACTTGAGAAAAACCACATGGAACCATAGGAGATAGACTATGTTTAAGAACAACAGGCAGTACATTTTAGAACAATGGGAAAGGAATTAAGTTGTTTGTAGCAAGTCAATATTTTTATTACTCTTTCTGTATAATTTCAATGCATCCTTTTTCTTTGTCTTCACAGATGACAAATACTGGTTAATTAGCCATTTAAGAGCACAACCAAATTATCCCAAGAGCATACATTCTCTGGGCTTCCCCAACTCTGTGAAAAAAATTGACGCAGCTGTTTCTAACCCATTTTCTCTTAAGACCTACTTCTTTGTAGACAACCAATATTGGAGGTGAGCTTTAATGGTTTGCAATTTGACCCCTAACTTTGTGAAAGAGGCACAGGATGGAATTTTCCAGAAGGCAGTGTTCTGTGCAAGTCTCTAAAGATCCTTGACCTTCCTGAGAGAGGGATAAAGAGAATATAGGACTCAAGTCATTATTGCCAACCTAGTTGTTTGTACTTTTGGTTTCTGATGTATGAGATAGTATTGAGTGTGCTGTTTTGAAAAGAGCACTTTAAATAAATAAAATGCCATGTTATGGATCATGATGGAAACACACTGGGGAAGAGTGCCATGGGTGGATGAGGCCTGGAATTTAATCCACAGTCAGTTTGGAGGGTATATGACTTTCCAGAGTCCTTTTCATAATCACTGGGTCCAAAAAGTAAAACGAGGAAACCATCCTCTATATGACAGAAGATTTGGCAAGGTCTTCCCGAAAGGAAAATCAAATGGGCGAGTGAGGACAGAAGCTCATCTGAGTGTCTGCCTCTTTCGTCTCGAGTGTCTAAATTGTGAAGGAAGAGAGAACGATCTGTTCCCTCTTCTGAGTAAACCAATCATTACTCAGATTGCTTGCATGATCAACACGAGGCAGAATGGAATGTGTGTGGTTATGTTACAACCACTAGTTTTTCTTTTCTTTTCCTTTGAGTCAGAGTCTCACTCTGTGGCCCAAGCTAGAGTGCAGTGGCCCAACCATGGCCCACCGCAGCCTCGACCTCCTGGGCTCAAGCAATACTTCCATTTCAGTCTCCCAAGTAGTTGCGACTATAGGTGCACGCCACCATGCTCAGCTAATTTATAAATTTTTAATAGATACTAGGCCTCACTATGTTGCTAGGTCTTGAACTCCTGTTCTCAAGCAATCCTTCCATCTTGGCCTCCCAAAGTGCTGGGATTACAGGTGTTAGCCACTGCTCCTGGGCAACTATTTTTTTCTTGAACATCTATAATTCATTATTTAATTCTAATTGAATACCACATGCTTATGACTTGAGTTTGTCTACCAACCTCAGCCCTGTTTGAGAAACAAAACGTTTGATTTTAGCAAATTAAGAGCTCGCCAATGGGTGTGGTTTGTCATAGGTTGCCTTTATCAACATTGACATTTCAATTCTGACCAACGTTGTTAACTCTTTTTAGTGTTATGATTCTATCTGCCCCAAGGTTTTTATTTCCCTTAAAGTCCAGTGAGATAGTACTGAGCAAGCAATAAATACTTGGAGAGCTAAACTGAATACAAATAAATAACAAATAGATTCAATTGCCACTCGGAAGTATAGAGAGAAACAAAACTCTTTTTGCTTGCTGGTAAGAGCTAATTTAAGAGAGAAACTGGGACCTGATTATATGCAACCTGGAATTAAAGGGTTTATTTTCCATTTCTTTCTGACATATATGTTTAAAACCCTTTAGTTCCCTGGTTCTTAAACCCTTGGCCCATCTATTGTTTTCTGGGAAGACATGGTTGCTTTTGTCTCAGTGTAAAGCTCAGTAAAGAGGGCAATGACAGACAGCTAAATTATTATTAATTAGTAATCAATTAGTGATAACTATCAATCATTAATAAATAAATACTGTAGAAGAATCACCTTCAATATTAGACTCTGTACAGTAGGACCAAGGACCGGTGAAAACATCATGGGAGAGTGAGGAAAAGCTTAGCTAGAATCAGGAAGTAGAATTTGGGGTCCTATAGGGACTTTGAGGAAATCAGCGAACTGCTTCGGTCCTCAGTTTTCTTCATTATCACAGTTTAAACCCTTTCAGGAAGAGCCCGTCAGGAGAAAAGGTGGGTTTGTGGTTTATGTCACAAAATTCACTTTCTGATTGCATTCCTGCTGGTTATTTTTTTGCTCAGGTATGATGAGAAGAGACAGTCCATGGACCGTGGTTTTCCCAAATTGATTACCAAGTACTTCTCAGGAATTGGGCCTAAAATTGATGCAGTCTTCTATTCTAAAATCAGTAAGTGGATTAGGAAACCATGAAGACCCTGGAAATCCCCTTTTAAAACACTATGAAGCTTCCAGGATCAGAGACTGGGGCTCCATAGGAAAGCAATAGGACCTGCAATTCCCCACGGAGCCACAAGGATAAACTCACACTATATTTGGCTCCAATTCGGGTGGGGGGGGGGTGCTAGAATGAGCAGATAGCCCTAATCGTGTGTCCCTAGAGTGGTGGCATGAAGGAGGAATGCAGTGGTTGCTATTTCCCATATGCCTAATCTCTGTAAGTTTCTTTGACCACCTCGGCTACACAGTACGTGTAAGTGAGCACGCTGCAGCCAAGTTAGTGCGTCTGGAGTCTCATCCTTGAACTTGGGTTCTCGACCTTTCTTTTGTCTCTCATGGCTCAAGGCTGAGGGTAGGATGAGAGAAGTTTGTGTCGTGAGCCTTCAGACAAGACCAGAGGTCCCCGTGTGGCCCACCTGGGTCCAACATCCTCTCTCTTGAGTCCTTCACTTGGAATACAACTGGCTGTGGGTTGATATCTGGGACACACAGCCAAGGGTCCCCAACATTTACATTCCCATATCACATCCCATCCCATCTAGATAATCTATTAAAGATCTATGTTTTTAGGCTTATGTTTAATTTTCAGAGAATTAAATAATTTAATTTGTTTTCATTTTCAGGATACTATTTTTTCCAAGGATCTAATCAGTTTGAATATGATCTCCGATCCCATCGTGTCACCAAAAGGCTGAAAAGCAACAGCTGGTTTGGTTGTTAGGAATTGTGTAATTAAGAGTGTCTGTCAGTTTACCTCAGTGTACTAAGTTATTTATTGCATACTTGCTATATACTCAGTGTACCATACATAGTGATATGTATCATAAAATGAGATGAAATCTACAGGGCATAGATACATGATTGAGTACACAAAATACTCGGCTTTGAAAACACTCATTGTCAATTTTTTGCTTGACTTTACTATTAAGTTTGAAAATAGATACCTTCAAAGGCCGAGAGAATACCTCTTAGAGAATGCTCTGTAAGTTGGTTTCTAAAATCACTGGACTGAGAAATTATAATTACCTCTGGCTTAACTAAAATTAAGTATATATATTTTTAATCAAAATAAAAAAATTTGAAAGAAAGTATTTTGTTTTTAATATTTTTTCCTTGAAAAATGTAATTTGTATATTGCAAATAACTGTTAGGTTAAAAAATCCCGCTGGGGGCCTCCTTGAGTTAGGTCAGACTCAATGGGGGTTGTCTGGTCTGCAATCTGGTGCCACATGAAAAATGCAAAGAATTGCACAGAAGTTAGGCTAGAAAATATAGTTTACTCAGAAAATAAATTAGAGACAGGGAGAAGAGATTCACCTCCCCAAGGTAGGGGAGGGGACCAAAGCTAAGAAAACATGGCGGCCATAGCTTCACCAACACATGGCCTGGCCAGTGCGTAACAAAATAGCAAATGACTGCTTGAAGTTGAATGCTTCTAAACCTTCCCTTTGGTATGAGCATGTCGTTAAGGTGATGGGGTGGTGGTCCGTTCCCTGTTCATGAAGAGGACAGGTGAGCACACTGACTGACGTCAGGTGATGAATATTCGGCAGATGGGTGGGCTAGTCACATGACAGTTGCCATGTTGATGGGGTCTGTGTCATGCAGGTCAGGAAGGGCTGATTAGGTTAACTTGTTTACAAAACAAGCTGGGGAGGAGATTGTAAGACAATTATCAATAGCTACCTCTGAGAAACTGGTTCTGTCCTTGGCTAGTGATTAGAGGGTAAATTAAGGTGAATTACTAGAAAAACATGACAGATCAAGGCAATGTTAAAATGGCTGCTCACTGGGTATACTGACCTCATCTTATGTCCTTTCAATAACTCTGGACCTACCCTTTTTTTTTTTTTTTTTGAGTTGGAGTCTCACTCTGCCGCCCAGGCTATACTGCAGGGGCATGCTCACGGCCACTGCAGCCTCGACTGGGCTCAAGTAATCCTTCTGCTTCAGCCTTTCGACTGGCTGGAACCACAGGCATGTGCTACCATGCCCAGCTGATTTTTTAATTTATTGTAGAGACGAGGTCTTGCCATGTTGCTCAGGCTTCTGAACTCAGGTAATCCTCTCACTTTCGCCTCCCAAAGTGCTGGAATTACAGGCATGAGCCACCCACACCCAGCTTGGACCTACTCTTAAAATAAAACCTGTCTTGCTGTGACTGTACCAAGAAGTGAGTAGAAGTATGGCGGCTAGGAAAAGGAAAAGATGTCTATTGGTTCCTTACAGAAGGCCACATGTATCCTTGGTCTCAAGATGAGAAAATGTTCTCTAGGCTGCACTTGACTCCTAGGGATTCCTAAAGTGTGTATGAAAAAAACAAAAACAAAAACAAACAAAAACAAAAAATAAAGTGTGTATGACCATAAGAGAGGAGAGGGGTTTAAGCGGGAACCTCCCATTCTGGTAACTTTCATAGTCAGGTCTCACAATGTGGGCCATATAATTGCTGTGTGACTTTGACAAGTGATTACAGCCAAGCTTTCTTAAATTTAGGAGGAAATATTAGTGGTAGACACCTCAGTGGTCTACTGAGAAAACAACACAATGCATGGCTATTAAGTGCTAGAGATTGCACATAATATAGTAGTTATACCACTGACATATAAGCAGTGATCAGTGCTGTTAGGTTTGTGCAATGATTTGATGCATTTATGCCAATTCTCCCATGTCATACAAATCTCCCCCTCCAAACATTTGTTCCTGATGTCCTTTCTCCTTAAATGCTTTACTCTTGGTCTTGTACGCAAATCTTAATTATCCTTCCATTTACAAGCTAGTTCAGTCTTCACTGACCCTCATGTCTTCTGATACACTATTTATATCTTATATTTAGGTACTTAAGTACAATGTAACGCCTCAAAAAACTTTGAAGACATTTTACTTTTGTAATATTTAATAATACCACATATAGTTGCAACATATATGTTTTAATGCTTCATGAAGTTATAAAGTATTGTATGAATATACTATAATATGTCCACTCTACTGTTCAATGATCATTAGGGTTATTCCTGTCCAACTCAGGGACACAAATGCAAGAGTTTCTCTGTGGTCTGTTCCCAGACACGGAATGACTGGGTTTTGGAATCACCAAGCGTTTAACTGCTTGGGTAGCTATGATGTTAAATAGCCACTGCTGATTGTTTTTGACAAATGCTTTGGGAAAAAGGTAGGTTGCATGGAACACACTCTGGGTCAGGTGAAATAAAAAGTAGCTTTGTGGGTGTGGTCCAGGAAACTGCCGGACAGGTCAAATAGTAACAATTCTCTGGAAACAGCACTTTGAAAGAGCTCTAACCTTCTGACTCCAGCAGCTGCTAGATGACTTTTTTTCACTATAAAGAATTGTGGGCTGTTCTTTGAGATATTCAGCCATTTTTCTTGACTATGTGCCCCCAGATGGTTGTAAGTTAATTTCCAGGATACTGAAAAAGTCTATTTTGACCGTTTTATTATTATTATTTTTTACCCATGCTTTTGTTGCTTTTATGGAAAAGGATATTTTGAAGGTCCTTTCTCTATCATCCCAGCTGACGTCATTTTGAATTTAATTTTAACGTAATCAAATTAATCATCCTATTATTGTACAATTCCATATTTAGGAAGTGCCTTTCCATTGCAAATTATAGGAATATCCAATATTTTCTCTTTAAAAGTTTAAAAGAAAATCAAATATAGAATTTCTTTCTTAAGAGATTTTAAAGAAAATAGAATACAGACTAGAAGAAAAAGGAGATAGAATAGTCTTCTTTTTTTCTCTTACAGATTTTTAGTTTTCTTTTTATAAAAAAGATTTTTTTGAGGCAGAGTCTCATTCTGTCACCCAGGCTGGAGTGCAGTAGCATCTCACCGCAGCCTCATCCTGCTGGGCTCAGCCAATCATTCCACCTCAGCCTTCCAAGTAGCTGGAACTACAGGTGTGTGCCTCCATGCCTGGTAACTTTTTGACTAATTGTAGAGACAAGTTCTCACGAAGTTGCCCAGGCTGGTCTTGAAATCCTGAGCTCAGGCAATCCTCTCATCTTGGCCTCCCAACGTGCTGGGATTACAGGCTTGAACCACCACACCTGGCCTAGAGATTTTTTAAATGTAAAATAATGCCACTTTTCTCACAAATCTGTTTTAGAGAAATATAATTATTTTGCATAAAAATATTTCATTGATGTTAAAATATAATCGCTTATTATTGCTATTGAGAATTCATAACCAAACTGTTTTTAATTTCTCAAATTTAGTTTTTACAGCTTAATTTTTAAAATGTTGGTAGATACAACTCAATAAGCAAAAGCTCTCCCGAGTCCTCCGTGACTTTTAAGGGTGGAGAGAAGTCCACAGACCAAAGAATTTTAGAGTCACTGATTTAAAAATTTCTTAAGTGAATGTTATTGTGTGTTAAAATTCTAAATTTTTGTTTATCTGAAAATGCCTTTACCACTCATTCTTGACAAGTTATTTTTGCTGAGTATATGTTCTTGATTAACATGAATATTCTCAGGCCTTTGAAGATGTCTTCAGGCTTCCCTTTTTACTCTTAAAGAGTCTACCACATTTGTAAGTGATCTTTCTTTTCTTTCTGCCTAATGTTTGGAAATTTCTTTACCTTGTTTCTTGAATATGTGGATTCAGTCTTTCTTCCAATTTGGAAAATGTTCAGTCATTATCTCTTTAACAGTGTTTTTCTTAATTGTTTTAATTTTTTCCTTCTGGGACTCTGATTTAAAATCTGCTGCTCTTCCCATTATAACCCCTGAATCTCTTAACCACTCTTTCATATATTCATTTTCTTGACTCACTCTTCTGCCCTTTGGCTAATTCCTTCACATCGGTCCTTCAGTGTCATAATTTTCTCTTACCATTTGCAATGAACTCTTTCACACATCGATTAAGTGGTTACATTTTGATAAATAAGCTTTTCATTTCTAACGTTTTCATTGGATTCATTTTCAAGTCTAACTGTTAATTTCTTAGATTCTTATTGCCTGTTCATTTTTGTGATGCCATCTTTTATCCCTTAAATTATTTCCCCTATATAATCTGGATTTGACATTTTAAATATCCAAAGACTTTGTGGGTCTAAATCTGTTATTTGCTGCTTCTATTGATCTCACTCCTGGAGTCTTATTTCTTTGCACATTAGGTAAGCTTTGACTGTGAGTTCAATATACATCCTTTTTCTTTTAAGCCGCAACAACCCAGAGGGCCCAAAGAGGGTGCTGCTTTTTTCTTAAGAATACTGACAATTACTTCTGTTAGGAAACAAGGGGATTTTTCTTACCTGGGACTACTTGGTCTCTTTCTAGGGTCTGTGGCAGGAGCTTGGATGCAATTTCCCCACCTTGCAAATTGCTCCTGATGTGGTATCCCCAAGGTCCTTCTGATAAAACCATGTGCCCTTGGGGGGTTTCCTTGTTTCCCCTTTGTTTTCAGCTAGCTGCTCTCTCATGGTTCCTACTCCTTCTGGGGTGGGTGGGTGTGTGTGTGTGTGTGTGTGTGTGTGTGTGTGTGTACGCGCACATGTGTCGGGGAACTAGAGAAGCCCCAGAGACAGAGGTTTCCTTGATCTCCTGCAAACCCGACAATACACTGAAAAGCAGGTTTTATTAAGACGGCAGTTGTTTCGTGGTGACAGGGTCCTCTCCTGCAGAAAGCGAAGGTGCGGCTTGTCACAAATATGCTGACTGGCAGAGTTCTGGGCAATGACTGCTTGTACAAAGTCCATGATGTTTTGATACGCCAGGAAATCTGCTCTGTACCTCACTGGGTGATCCTAGGCAAGTCATTTGACCTCTTGGCTCAAAAGGGAAATGATATCGGCATCTCAGGTGTGTTCTGAGAATCACCATCGGTGAAGCCCTAGCACTTAGTGGGCACCCATCCCATCCCAGGTTTCCCTGGACCCAGAAATTTGCAGTTTTTCTGCTTTCCTCCTCAAAAGGTACATTTATACCCCAATAACCACTCTAATTGTGCAGAAAGAACCTGCGTGGTGGTTCTTTCATTTCCCCCACAGACCCTTCAGTGCCAACTCCCAAAGACCATCCACAGTTGGAAAAACGACCCCGTGGCACCCACAGCAGCCTTGAGTGGTCCTGTCCTACCCGGATCCCTCTGCAATGTCTAGTGGTGTTTTTTCTCCTGGTCTAAGGCAGGAAACAAGGGCCTCATTCCCTTCCTAATTTGACAACAAGATCAGATGCTATGTGTCGTGGGGTTTTTTGGTTTATTTTGTTCTGAAATTAAAGTATATGAAATAAAGAAATGCCATTTTATAAAAGAAAAAAAGCAAAATTAGAAACACTGCCACCTAATTTTTTCCATCATCCTAGATATTTGTTATAAATAATATTTATTATGTTTCTAGACATTTATATGCATTTTCTGTTTCATATATTAAGCCCATGGGCTAGATATCTTTTTTTTTTTTGAGTTGTAGTCTGACTCTGTCGCCCAGACTGGAGTGCAGCGGCCGCTTCCGGCCACCGCAGCCTCGACCTGCTGGGCTCCGGCGATCCTCCCGCCTCAGCCTTCCAAGTAGCTGGAACTACAGGCGCGCGCTACCACGCCTGGCTGATTTTTGATTTATTGTAGAGATGAGGTCTCGCCAAGTTGCCCAGGCGGGTCTCGAACCCACGGGCCCAGGCAGTCCACCCACCTCGGCCTCCCAAGGCATGGGATCACAGGCTGAGCCACCAAGCCCAGCTAGACATCTTTTTTTTGAGTCAGGGTCTCACTCTGTTACCCACTGCTGGAGTCTAGAGGTATGATCATGGTTCACTGTAGCCTCTGACTCGTGGGCTTAAGCCATCCTCCTGTGTTAGCCTCTGGAGTAGCTGGGACTGCAAGAGTGCACCACTACACCTGGTTAATTTTTTTATTCTCTTGTAGAGATGACATCTCAGTATGTTACCTAGGCTGATTTTGAACTCCTGGGCTCAAACGATCCCCCTGCCTTGGTCTCCCGAAGTGTTGAGATTATGGGCAGTGAGCCACCCAGCCTGTCAGGATAGTTATTTTTATTGCCATTTTAAGAGTCAAGAAAAAGGGGTAAAGACAAGCCATGCAATTTGTCTGGTGTCACAGAACTAATAGGAACAGAAATTATTATTCTAGCTGGGAGCTGTTTAACTCCAACACTCATGCTTTTTTCTACTGTACCATTTTGATTATTTTAGCTTATAATCTTTTAATTAACAAGAAGTATGGGCTGGGCTCGGTGGCTCAGCCTGTCATCCCAGCATTTTGGGAGGCCAAGGCGAGTGGATTGCCTGAGCCCGCGGGTTCGAGACCAGCCCGGGCAACTTAGTGAGACCTTGTCTCCACAATATATCAAAAAATTAGCCGGGTGTGGTAGTGCATGCCTGTAGTTCCAACTACTTCGAAGGCTGAGATGGAAGGATCGCCGGAGCCCAGCAGGTCGACGCTGGGGTGGCCATGAATGTGCCACTGTACTCCAGCCTGAGCAACAGAGTGAGACTCTGACTCAAAAAAAACTCCAAAAAAACAAGAAGTATGATCTGATACTGTCTGGCCTGATTATTAGCTACAAAAAAAGCTTAATAAATTACCAACATCTTTTGGACTTTTGGGAGCAGTTACCATAAAAATATTAAGAAAGATGGGTGCATAATGAGGTTTGAGAAGTTTTTCCACATATGATCTGAATTCGTGACTTTGAACAGCATGTTCCCATCTCATAATTGAATGAAATGTGACTTTCAAAAGAAAAAAGGATTGCGCAATGTGTGTTGAACCACATACGCTGGATTGTGTGTGTATGCTCAGAACCTGAGAGCTGGATTTTACTGACAAGTGCTTAGGAATTCACTGTCAGCAAGATTTTATTCATTTCCCCAGGACTTGGAACATTTATCAACCTTTGTGAATAAGGAGGCTTTGCGCATTTTTGAATCTTAGTGACACACAGTGACTGCCCATAGATTGTGTCCTAACTGGGTCACATCTGGGCAGCACGAGTAGAAGATGATGGGCAGGAAAGACCAGGCTTGGAAAGCGAGGAGGGAAGTTAGAGGATCAGAACATGACAAGAGGGGCCCTCCCAAATGGGGGCTTGTTATCCATTTTGTTTATTTTGTTCTGAAATTAAAGTATATGAAATGAAGAAATGCCGTTTTATACAAGAAAAAAACAAAATGAGAAATACTGCCACCTAATTTTTTCCATCATCCTAGATCATTCCTGCCCATCCTAGGTTAAGGGGCAAACCCAGGGTCCTGTTTTCAAGAATGTGAAAATTCGACAGACAAAATTAATGGGGAGGGTTAAGTCCAGGCTAACAGGGTGTTTTAGATAGATAAAATGCAGTAGTCGGGACTCTTCCAAAGACACTGCAAACTCTTGTTTCTTTTTGTTCTGGTTTTGATTGGAAAATGTTTGTGCCGTCTCTGTTACTTACTCTCTGTGAGGACTTGAACAAACATCTGAACATTTTCTAAACTTCAATTTACTTAGCTGCGAGGAGGGGACACTAATTTTTATCTTGCAATGTAAGTGTAAAGATCAGACATCATATAGGTGACACATTGGACACACGGTAGATGGACAATATATGGTGGTTTTCCTTTTTGAGTCAAGGTCTCACTCTGTGGCCCAGGTTGGAGTGCAGCAGCATGATCACAGATCACTGAAGCCGTGATCTCTTGAGCTCAGGTGATCCTTACAGCCTCCCGAGTAGCTGGGACTATAAGCGCGTGCCATCCTGCCAGCTAATTTCTGGGTTGTTTTTTTTTCCAGCATTCTAGATATTTAATTATTATGAATATAACGCTTATTATGTTGCTAGAAGTTTGTATGTAATTTCTGTTACATGTATTAAGCCCATAGGATAGGTTTTTTTTTTTGAGTCAGGGTCTCATTCTGTTGCCCAAGCTGGAGAGCACTGGCATGATATGGCTTACCAAATGTTGCCCAGGCTGGTCTTGAACTCCCGGGCTAAAGCAATTCACCATGACATTACAGGCATGAGTCACCGCACCCAGCCTGGGTTTTCCCTTTCTTAAAGGACAGTCATGTATCTATATCTGTCTGGCTGACCACATTATACACTCTGAGAAAACTCAAAGTCCTTAATTAGCTAAAACTAAACGCAATAATGCAAGTCCGTGCCCTGCTTCCCTTCTTCCCTGTGGGGTCGTGTGAGTGAATTCTGCCTTGGTACGTATCCAACCCTAATTTTAGCTGTTACTTTAACACAAACCTTCATTCCGTCATTCTTACATAGTGTGACCCATCCTTTGGATGTGTCAACATTAATAAAGTCATGACTCAAAAGAAGATGATGTGTCTCAGGGCTGTGGGCAAAGCAGTGCCTAGGACAGATTTGTCAGGGTGATGAGCATGACGGGTAACAGGTAGGAAGACACCTAACCCCCAGCACAAAGCACTGATGATTTCCAGAGTTTAAGCAAAAACTATTTGGGTAGCAAAAGTAGGGACCATTCAGCCAAGGAAATACCCAGGACTTTCATCCATGACAGAGATGCATAAGACACGGAGTTAAGAGACAACTTTTCTGATGAGAGACTGAATGTACAAATGGATCATGGCCAGATATTATATCTAAGTGGAACTTTGACTCACAACCTGCAGCAAACTGCCCAGGAAACCAACCTTCTTATATATAATACATACCCCAAGATGCCAGCCTGCTGTAAGTCAGACTTACAGAGTGCAAGATTGTTACTTCTAATGAAAATCCAGGAAGCTAAACAATAACTTCTATCACTATAAGCCCCAAATGGCCAGAAGTTGATTAATAACTGGACAGTGGGCCTAATTTTTGTCCCTGCTTCCAACTGAGGACCAATCAGAGAAAGCCACACCCCCTTAGCCAATCACATTCCATGCCTACATCTGGCTAGCCTGCCTAAGCTTCCCTAGGCCTCCTGATTCCACCTTTCTTTTTCTTTCTTTCTTTCTTCCTTCCTTCCGTCCTTTCTTTCTTTCTTTTGTTGTACCCCATTTTAAGAGATCACCAAAAGAGCCAGCTCTGATGTAAATACATAAGGGTTTTTTTAATTCAGACTCGAGCCTGGGCTCACGCTCGCAGCCAGCCCAGCAGCTTGGAACCAGAGCGAGAGCCCTGACTCAGGTTTATACACACCTTTTATACATAGTTTTGAGGGGGGTGGGGTGGTTTTACAGACTTGTGTGTATAGGGTTGGATAAAAACTATGTGACGTAGCTACAGAGATTTTGATTGGTTAATTCAAGTCCAATTTGCGCGGTCTTCTGGCTTTGTTACCTGTGATGAACAGTTAACTGCTAGCGGAGAGAAATGTTTGAGCAAGCAGGCAAGCAGGTTTGAGATAA
>CAUYQG010168958.1:0-11155 GCA_963574415.1 Tarsius wallacei | reverse complement strand
CTTAGTCTGAAGACTGAAAAGGTGGTGGCTTCCGCAGGTGACAGGCTGCTGCACTGCAGGGCTGAGGTCCTCGCTCCTGTTGCCCGGATGGAGAGTCTCAGCCTCTTCTCTGGGTGGAGATGGACGAAGGACTCTGGTCTTCGCAACCTGGCCTCCTGAGGGCTGGAATTGAAACACTGAGCCATGCGCTCTGGGTGCCTTGGGAGTCGGTTTCTCCAATCTCACACCTAGTACTTCCCTGCAGGATGGTGCTCCAAAGGGGTTGTAGGCCTAGGCAAAACACTCAGCTCCAATGGCAGGGCAGTGGGGTGGGGTTGGCGGTGGGGGGACCATCTTGGTTTCAGAGGAAAATAAACACTTGAAACCTAGAGATCATTTGTAGGGGCTGAGTGAGCGCTCTGGTCAGGGCTGGGTCCAAGAGGAGAATTATTGGATCAGCCAGAAGCGCTGCCTTCGGGGCTGCCTTGCCGCCCATCCCTGTGTGCCCTTTTGTCAAATCACCCGACCTCTCAGAGCCTCATTTTCTCCCTCTGTAAAGCTCTGGTGCTAATTATGCTATGACCCATTGGCGTTTCTCTGATTTGGCTGTTGGTGAGAATCATGCTTGACGCCATTCCAAACGTACCGAATCATACTCTTCTGAGAGGGCCTGAGAATCTGTATTTTAAACAAAGACATGAGTTTGGAGGAACCTGAGTTCTGTTCACGATGCTGATACTGTTGCAGAGACTTTCTGGTTGATAAGGTAATCCACACGTGGGAGGGTTCTTATGAGACTGGGTCCTTTCACTGTGAACACAATAGTCGTGTTTACTTTTAGGTGGAACTTTCTAGAAGGAGACTCAAAGAGCAGGAGGCGGAAAGGGAGAGGCTCCAGGCAGCATGGTGTGCTAGACTTAGAGCCTGTGAAGTGCCTTGAATTTCGAGAAGTGATAGACTCTCCATGAATAACCGAAGCCACAGAAGGCAGAGGAATATGAGCTCCATATTTTTTTTTTTTTTTTCTAGCTCTGTTTTTTATGGCACTTGAGAAAACTTGGCACTGGGGTGGGCTGTTGTCTAGAAGAGAGCCGGTGACAAGAGTGAAGGACAGGCTAGGATTTGTGCCCCAATTTTCAGGCAATTCCTTAACTGTTTGGGAAATTCCTGAACTATCTTTTGTGTCATTTTTCTGACCTAAGAAAATGGCTATATACTTGCCTTACCAAGGAGATAAAATTACACACACATGCAAAGGCATTTATGCCTATCAATATAAACATACAAGCAAAATTCACTCTTATAAGCATCTGGCAGGAAGATACATGTAGCTATGGAGAGTTCTAGGAGGCTTCCTTGCTCATTGCTGTTGAATCAGTAGTGGGTTTCTTGGTGTGTCTTCTCTTCCGGAAACTGTGGATTCTTCTTGAAAGACCTGTCACGTTGTGCCCTTTATGTCTTGGTCTAGATTAGAAATCAGGGTTTTGTAGGAGACAGAGAAGGCCAAGGCAGTTTGAGAATGTGGATTTTGTAGGTGAGGGTCAAGGGGAAAGCACGTACTGAAGATGGCCCAAGGGAGCAGAAGAGACCAACTGGGGCCCCGCTTGTCCAGGTGCACACAGAGTAGGTGCCTTGCAAGGCATGCAGTAGAACTCAGAGGTTAACAAAGACAGCCCGGCTAATTGTGACATACTGAAAAACCAAATAATTCATGTTAACTCACCTCCTCACCCAGAATACTTCTTATCTTTCACCTTATTTGGGAGAAAGTATTCATCAATAGGAATACGGCAAGAGCAGAAGGCAGCTGGGAGGAAAACTGAGAGGCCTAGATTTTTCCACAAACCCCCAAACCATATCCCAAACAGCCTCCTTCCCAAGGCTCCGCACAAGTCATGGGGTCCTGCCTTCATAAAGCTGCGCTGCACAGATGTGCAAGCCGGATTTTAAATGTTAATAGCTCATCCACTTTGCATTTCTTTTTTTTTCTTGGTACAGCATTATCCTGGAAAAAAATCCCGTTGAGGAAATGAATCTGATTTTTAGTTAAAAATACCCAATTCAGACATCCAAAACTGGCCCGAGTACAATTGTTCCCTGTGCAGACTGGGAACAGGTTGAATCCATGGCCCTCCTGGTAGTCTGCACTTTTACTGAAGTTGCCTCCACCCCTAACTCTTGTGAAATTCAGATACATCAACCAGCTGAGTCTGAGAAATGATGTCTCCGTTGTTAGCCCCAGAATAGGGAGCTGTTGTTTCACTAGAGACCTCCCAGGCCCTTAATGGACCTGTGCTCTTGGCTATAATATTCTAAATACACATCACGGAGAGCAAGAGCATATTCATAACTGCTCCGCTGTGGCATTTAGATTTACCCTTGAAATTTATCTTTAATTTTTACAGTTGTCTCCTTAACCATGTATATTACTCCCTTCTTCAAACAATCTGTCTTGCCGCTGCAGCTTTTCTCGGAACCAAAGCGTAATTAAATATTAAATTAATATTTCATTTAAAACTAAATATCAAAGGCTTCAATCTAATCTTTCGCTCATGCACTGTTGGTTCTCTCCTCGTATTTCTTGTCCCTGTGTCCACAAAGGCGGGTGCCACCCCTTAAGAGTGTGTTCCTATATTACCTTTGTTCCTTTTTGTTTTTAAATTGGCGACAGCGAACTTCTGCAGCCTTGAAGCAAAACGATGTTGGAGTGAATTCAGTGCAGCCAAAGTCAAAGGCGACTTAATTCGACAGCCTGTGACTTCAACCCCACTCATCTCTGCTCCTCAGAGAAGAATGCCACATTTTCGAATCAATAATAGCCTAGAATTATACAATGCCAGAGCTTATGAGGGGTCTTGGAGGGCGTTTTGCCTAACCTTTTGTCTTTGCAGAGAAATAAACCAAAGCCCCGTCTGGCCAGGTGGCCAGGTGAAGGTGGTATTAGTCATCAGTGTTGGGATCTAAGAAAGATTCCCAAGCCAGGATCAGCTTTACGCCAGCACGCCATTCTGGGCTATGAAAAAATTTAACTTAGGAACATTAAAAGGTTACTTTAATGTAGTCTTTGAATGTTGGATACATGAGGAGTAGGACAAAAGGGAAATGATGGGGCAAGGAATTTGGGAAGAGGAGGAGGGAGAGAGGGAAACCAACACCGTAGCACATGGAAGGAAGGCTTTGTGGAATCAACATGTAGGATCAAAGTACTATGAAGACATGGACACTGTCAAGGGGAGAGGAGGCCAGAGAAGTCCTAAGGTGGCATGAGGGCAGGAGCTCTTCCGTGTTTATCTAAATTCCTTCGAAAACTAAGGAGTTTCACACCTTCCTGTCCCTCTCTTTGACCAAAGCCACATGGCAGATTCAACCTGTTTCCAGTCGGAACAGGGAATAATTGTACTCAGACCAGTTTTGGATGTCTGAATTGCGTGTTTGTAACTAAACATTAGATTCATTTCCTCAATGGGTTTTTTTTTTCCAGGATAATGCTGTACAAAGAAAAAAAAAAAAGAAAGAAATGCAGGTGTTCCTGATATGTGTATTTTCTCCTCCATCGAATATCAAGGTCTACCTTCTGATCTGGTGTTTATTTGGCAGTCACATCATGTAGGTTTTAGGGTTTTTTGTTTTTGTTTTTCTAGAATGGGAAGAGCAAGACTCCCAGTGGTTTTCTTTACTCTTGAAGAAAGTTGGGATTTAGAGTTAGGATTGCAGGGATCCTCTAGTTCTCTGGGATGTCACCCTTCATGGGCCATGTAAACATTTGATGAAAGTGAAAATCCTCTTCTGCAGATAAAGGCACGTGTGTGCAAACACACGGCTAGGCTCCTAATTTCTACATTTCAGCCTCCTTGATGGCCATCCATAGACTCCAGGGTAAACCAGGCCCCAAGTGAAGGCTCCCTGCTGGGTAGAGGTGAAACCTGGGCCAGTGGTGTGACCTGCCAACATTGCCAGCATGGCAGCTCAGTTGAGCACTCAGATCTTCCCTCATTTTACTCTTTTCTCAAATTTCCGCAAAGAAAATTGATCAGGCCTTGATGTCGCCATCTTTATGATTCATACCTCCATTAGTCAAGGGCATAAATGACCTCTTGCCTGCTATATCAAGGCTGGATTTTTGAAGGCTAATAAAGAGCCCCTCTCCATGTTAGCCAGTGTCCCCTATATTCTTGGGGGAACAGAAATAGAAGCACAAGACGGGGTAAGAATTATCTGTATGCTATGCCCATCTTAAGGAAAGAAAATAAAATCATATAGAAAGAAATAAAATAAAATTATATAGAATAAATAAAATAAAATCATATAGAAAGAAAATAAAACCATACATTTCACCCATCCTTTGGGAAAATTAATATTGAGTGCCGGCCAGCTTTTATTTTTTTTAAAAATGAGTGGTTCCCAGTAGATATTTTTGGTTAAATACTGTTTACTTAAAAAAAGAAAACTGTTCACACATTGCTTATAGTTTATATCTATTTGTTGGGTCCAAGATATACGTAAGTAACCTCATATATTATACCCGCAATCAAAATGAGAAATGACACGTAAGACCCAGGCTCTCAGGAGAAATATTATGAAATCTCAAGGTATTGATGAAAGTTTTTCAAGGCTGATCCAAATGGGATTTAGATTCTGTGGCAGTTGAAATGTGTATTATTAAACTCCTTAAGCAAACCCGAATGACTCCCAGTGGAGGATTAAGACAGTCTATGTATAGCAAAGACGAAATTCTCATGTCTGAGTTTTCTCTATTGAATTCCCTCTTGATTAGCTTCTGTAATATTTAACTTCATGCCATGCCATAATTATTTAATAAAAGGTAAATATAAATTATATTTCAGTGGGGATATGACCTTTTACCTTAATGTTATATTACTAAAGAAAGACATAGATAAACAGAGCCTATAGATTGAAGCGTATTTTTAATTTACTCTGTTTTTGCCTTGCCAGCATTTCTCTGTGTCCCTGTCAGCCGAAGGGTTGGCAGAACATCACAGCGTCCTGCGCTCCATGTGGTAGGCGAGGTTGTAAATTTACACTGATGATGGCGGTTAATGGCGTGGCTGGCCCTTGGAGACAGTCTTGGTGCTGGTCTTGGGCACCTCATTAGCTAATTGGGATTTGCTTGGCTCACACCAGGCCTGAAAAACCAGAGAACACCCAGGAGGTGGGGAGGAGAGCGGGAAGGAGGATTCAAGGTGAGGTTGAATCTAAACGATGTAAAAGCAACCGGTCATTTTGGAAGTCAGTCTGGAACGAAAGTACATGTTATCAGACCAGACCTTGATGTTTGGAACACTGAGGTTGACTGGGTTTTCCTCTTATGGAGGAGAATTCCTCTTACGTTGGCTGAGTCCGAGTAGTTTTAACTTTGTGATTTCAACTTCAGACATGCACTTGATTAAATGATGAAATTGTGTTTGTGTGAGAGTGTGTGTGTGTGTGTGTGTGTGTGTGTGTAGAAAGAGAGAAGGAGAAAGAGTTGATTCCCTGTCCACATAGATGACAGTGTATTTTACTAACTTTTTTCTCATTTGGATACACACATGACCCGTCCCGCGGTTTATGGAGTCTGGCAGAGACCTGCCCCCACACAATCAACCTAAAAACCGACAATTGTGCCTAATTGTTTCAGTTTGAAGCATGAATTGCCAAGCCAGTGTGGTGAAGATACTTTGCCGTGTCAAAGTTGTGGGCTGGGGAGGGGAAAAGAGGGAAGGCAAGAGAAGCTACACATGACCCTTTTGTCCTGATGGTTTTCAGTCTGGTTGGGGAGGACAATGGGCTTCACGTGGGTGATAAGCTCTGTGAAAGGAAAGTTGTCATCTCCATCCCACCTCTGTGTGCTGATTAGAGCCTAACTTCAGAGCATTCCTCTGTGAGCCACAGGAAAGACCGAGGAATCAGGAGGGTGGTGGTGGGATGTGGGGGTGAGGAGGGTTCCACAGTGCTCTCGCGAGAGTCAGCAAGCATGCAGATGCACAGGAAGGGACAAAGACAAGACACAGAGACGAGGAGGGGTTCGATTTTCTACCTTATGGGACATTTCTTTAATTTGTATTCAGCGTGTTGGGAGCCTACCTGTATCTGTAACGTTTCCGTTTTCTCTATCTGAGGAAATCTGTACCTTCAATAACAAGTTGTGCATATTTCCAAAAAAAAAAAAAAAAAAAATGAGGCAATGACGGATTTTAAGAATTCTGTCACCGAGTCTGTTTGCCCTGCAGCACTGGGCAGCTGTTTGTGTCTGCTGGTTGATACCACATGGGGCCTTCCACTCTCAGAAAGAAACGAGTCAGGTGACCAGGGCAGGGCCTCTGCAGTGCTTGGCTTAAAGCTGGGGAGGAAGCAGAGAGAAGGATGGAAGGAACGTGTCTAGTTCTGCAGCAGAAAAGGTTAGGAGCACAGGCTTTGGAGTTAGAGTAACGGTACACATGCCCCGGTCACCACCTGACACTTCACTGCAATGGGGATAAAACCCACGTCACAGGGTTGTAATCAGAATTAAATGAGCTAATGTAGGTAAAAGGGTTAGTAGAATGTCTGCATCACAGTAAGGCTTCAGTAAGTTCTTAGCAGTGGTAATAACAGTTTTCATTATTGAGTATTATAACCACTAAATATCCTGATATTAATGAGAAAGGCTTTTAAAATTGCTCACATTGTAATGCTAAGTGGAAATAAAGTTTACATAATGATTCCAAATATCCGTACAGCTATTCTTACATGTGTTTCTGGGTAAGGTGGTAATGTGAGTGCAAGTGTTTAATCTGCCTCCCACCCCCAGAATATATCGAAGGGTATTTTTTAGGAAAACATTAAAAATAGGGAAAATCTGGTATTAATGCTTGACGCTAGACTGGAGTCATCAATATGCCAGAAATTTTGTGCCCTTGCGCTGGTGTGTGCAGACCAGCTTGTGCTGGCGGGCACATGGACTCCAGCTGGCCATTCTCCTCCAGGAAAGAATGATGGGACTAGGAGGTGATGAAGGAGACCTGGAAAAAAAATCCCAAGGCATCTCCTGTTCCCACATTGAGGAGTGAGAACAAGTGGCATAAGTAGCAATTTGATCTTGAATGAGAAAGGGTGTGCTTAACAATTCTCTATCCGGAGCAGCTGTCACTTATGTGCAAGAAAGACAGAAAGATAGCCCAGACAGAATTCAACTCTTATTCTTCCTGGTGTCATCTGACTGCTGGGAATTTGAATCGGTGAAGAAACACAAGAAGGGAAAAGTTGTGGTATTGGTGGTCAGCAGAGAAAGCTGTTAAGTATGAAGTATCTAAATCATTGTTACTATGGTGATAAGACTTAATATATATATGAAAAATAGTTTCTAAAAGATACAGATCTTAGAAAATCTAATAATAGTAATATCAGCCCAGGATGATAAACTGTCAACAAAAATGTAAAAGTGGAGAGAATGAGGTGGGAGAATTGGAGGGAAGCAAAATTCCTTATATATGCAGGGACTCAACAGACTCCTATAATTAGAAAAATACAAGAATATTTTTAGAGAAATCTAAAGGTACTCCTTTAAATTAAAACAAGATGTGTATCTTTCAAATCATTAGTGAAAAATATATATTTTAGAATTATTAGAAATACAAGGAGAATGTGGAAAGAGTTCATAGTAGTAAAAAATTGATAAAATGTGTCAAATAATGTGATAAAAAAGATATACTAAATAAAACATTAAAGCATTACCCATGGAATACAGACAATACTAATATATATTAATTAATAAAAAACCCAATGTTCCAAAAAGGCAGATATTGTGTGGGCCACCTTTTGGAATCCAGTGCAGTTGACTAGAATAAGCAACTAGCAATTTAATGCTCAACTACCTAGAAATTTTAGTATCTTTTTCTTGGAACTAAAGGAAGTCAAAATTAGAATGATGATTATTCATAAAATTATAACAAAAAGGGAAGGGATTGCACCATGGATAGGAGATTCAAAATTTTAAACAACTACTGTATAGAATCTACACTAAAACATTTAAAATCTTGATGAAATAGATGATTTTTTTTTCTAGAAAAACACAAATGATATTGAGAAATAATGAATCCAAGGTTTCTGATGGGCAATCAGATAGACAGTGGAGCCATTCGCTGAGAATCTCATGAGCCTGGGTATCTCGGGTGGGAGGAATCTATGGGACATCCAGGTGGAATTTTCCAGCCAACGGAAGGATACATAATTTCAGGCAAACTGTAGAGACTAGAGGTGAAAATTTGTGATGATCAGCCTGTAACTGGACATGGAAATCATGAAGCATTGATGACATTGCCCAGGAGAAGTTACAGCAAAGCAGGAAATGACCTTGGTAGCCACCATGAGGGGCATCAACATTTACAAGAACAGTCTACATAGTAGACTGAGATGGCATGACTGGAGAGGTAGCGGGAAAGCCTGGCAGCATGAGTTCCAGAAAGCCAGTGGGTGGGAGTATTTCCAGAAGTTGAGAATGTGCACAGTGTCACATGCTAACTTGGGAATAAGATAAGGATTGACAAGTTCCTCTTGATTTAGTTAAAATGTTATTGGTGACCTTGACAAGAGCAATTTTACTAGGGTTCTTTCAAACTTTTAGCCAAGAGACACTATCTATGCTATATAAGTTTTATAGAGCATAGGATAACATACAGAAAACTTCTCAATTCATTTTTCAAAGGTGGCATAAAATAAAAACCAATCATAAGTTGGAGAGAGCCATGGACACAATCCTAGTAATTAATAAAGACATGTAAATCTCTAATAACAATAACTGACACTGGAGTGCTCACGTGTCAGGCATTATTTCTGGTAACTTAATTAATTTAATCCTCACTAGTAGTCTTAAGGAAATATTAAATTGAATTCAGAAATATACTAAGAAAATTATATACTCCATTCATTAGTTAATGTTTAATTGTGAACTATTGGAAAAAATGGTCAAAGAAGAAAATTCATATGATTGTAATTTTCTAAAATTCCAACAAGTCCTGATAAAAACCCTTATTGAAGCATGATAAATAATATCAATCTCAAATAACCAACATTGCATTTGGTAATCAAATATAAGTGTCATTCCCATTTAAAGGAAAACTAGTAAAAATGCCCAACTTTATCCTCATTCTGGGGCATTGTTTGGCAAGGTTTAGCCAACACAAGAATGGGACTAAGAGAACTAACTGAGATTAATATACCTATCAGAGGAGACAAAAGTGATCATTATCTATAGATGATATGAATGTACAAGCCTCAGAGAATGAACAGGAAAAAAAAAATAATGACATCTGTCTGGGGTCTGGTTACAAAATAACAGATAGCTATCTTTGGTTAAAATCTTTTATATGCCAAGCATCATGCTGGCATTATATAAATAAAACCATTATGTAAATGGTTTATGTAATTTTGACAGCAAACCCATGAGATAGATTTTATACAGCTCACAGAAATTGTGGAGCTGGAATTCAAACCCAAGACCTACTTGACCCTAAAGCTGATTTCCTTAATGTCTATACTATAGGTGGCCACACACTACCTTTGCCATATGCCTGCACAGGCATATCAAAATCAAGTGTTTCTAGAGACTAAAAACACTCTTGAAAAATATGATGAAAAAGTAATCATATTCACAATAAAGACAGAAAGTGAAATACATAGCAAAAAATTAAAATGAAAAACAAAAAACTGAGCGCCTATATAATGAACACCTACCTATACATTTTCCTGGAAGAGCTCAAGAAGATGGGATATCGATATTACAAAGTCATTCATTTTCTCTCTTTGTAGGTTTAGTGCAACTGAAGGATCTTTTTTAAATGTCCCTAAGGTTAATCTGGAAGAATAAATGAATAAGAATTGCTAAGAAAATGTAGTTTTAAAAGATTGTGGGTGAGGCATGGTAGCTCACGCCTCTAAACCCAGCACTTCGGGATGCTGAGGCAGGAGGATTGCTTGAGCCTAAGAGTTCAAAACCAGTCTAGGCAACATAGCAAGACCTTATCTCTACAAAAAATAAAAAACTTAGCTGGGCATAGTGGCCTGCGCCTGTAGTCCCAGCTACTCAGGAGTCTAAGGCGGAAGGATCACCTGAGCCCAGGAGGTTGAGGCTGTGATAAGCCGTGATCATGCCAGTGCACTCCACCCTGGGTGACAGAGTGAGACCCTGACTCAAAAAAAAAGATTGTGCATTTGTGGGAGAACACTTATACTATCAAATATTAAACATGTATTACAACCACAATAGTGAAACATAGATCAATATAATAGAATAGACCATCTAGAAACCTGCAATAAATAGTGAAATTCCATAAGTTTTGTCAAACATAAACATTGTGTGATTATGTGTGTGTGTACTTACCAAATCTTGGGACGGGGATGATTACCTAAGGACAAGTTGGTACGTGATATTGTAACATGGTGACAGAGTATTAAAAATCATAGTATGTGAAGAATTTTTATAAGTAAAAAAAAAGCAGATAGAAAGTATTAATAAGCAGTTCATAAAAGGAGAAATTAAAATGATCAGCAAATCTAAGAAAAAAATTTTTCAACCTCACTGGTGAATAACGAAATGTAAGTTAAAATGACCACATGCATTGCTGGAGGGAGCATAAATTCTTACTTTTCCAGAAGAGTGATTTGACTGTGAATGGCATTAAATATAAATCATAATTTTTGGTTCAGTAATTCTAATTCTTGGAATTTTCCGATTGAAATAATTAAAGTTATGCACAAAGGATAATTATTGCTCTGATTTTTATAATAGTGAGAAATCAGAATCACATTAAATGCCCAACATTAGGAAGTCATTTAAATAAATTATAGAACATGTCATGGAAAAATATGCAGGAATTTTAAATAATGTTATAAAAGAATATTTAATAACCTGGGGAAACATTTATGATATATTGTTAAGTAGATGAAAAGTAGGTTATGTAACAATGTGAAGAGTATTTCTCTGAATAATTTTAAGTATGTGTATGTTTTAATCTGAAAGGATATAAGCAAAAACATTACTCCAGGACATCTCTTAAGTGGTGGGTTGATGGTGATTTCTTTTTTTTTTTTGCTTCTAGATATAATACTTTAAATAATTTCTTTAAAGAAAATATGTTTTAAAAGTTAGAATAATAGTTTCATATATTTATAAAATACGAATGTAAAAAGAAAGATTTAA
>CAUYQG010168949.1:0-10864 GCA_963574415.1 Tarsius wallacei | reverse complement strand
CTGTGCTTGGCTCCATAATTTTTCTCATTCTGGAACCCAGACTGAAAGAGTGGCTGTTTTCATAGTAGAGAAATAAAAGGGCAGAGCCAAATTATACAAGCTCATTTATTCTTTGCAACATGTGACGGCACAGTGAGAAAGCACTCTCTATGAATTAAAAAGTAGGCCCTTACCAGACATTGAATCTTCTAGGGCCTTGATGTTGGACTTCTCAGCCTCCAGAACCATGAGAAATAAATATCTATTGTCTATAAGCCACCTAGTCTATGGTAGCTTTGTTTTAGCAGTCTGAATGGACAAAGGCAATGACCTTGTATAATTTGGCTCTGCCCTTTTATTTCTCTACTATGAAAACAGCCACTCTTTCAGTCTGGGTTCCAGAATGAGAAAAATTATGGAGCCAAGCACAGTAAACTGGATGGAGTCCAGCAGCTCTACAGTCAAAATGCAGTGTTCACATAATTGAAACAAAAAATTAAATGAAAGTTTAAGTTAAGGGTCTACAAACTAGAGACCACAGGGACAAATATGGCTCAAAACCACTTTTGAACAGGCTGTGAGCTAAAAATGATTTTTACATTTTTAAATGGTTGAAAACATACCAAAAGAATAAGGTAATCTACCTGGGCTTCTCCTGCTTGCAACCAAAAATTGTTCAAAGGGAAGGTGAATAATATCCTGAAAAGGGTAACACTGATATTCAATCCATACTGATTGATGATTGGTTGAGAACCTGAATCCCAGTGGTTAAAACTTGCATATAAATTGTTTCTATACTGTTTTATTCCTTAACTCTCATACCCACATATATCAATATACAGTCATCAATATCAATCATTGTGCCCCATGCTTGCTCTGTTGTGGTCTTTATTCTCAGGGTACCCAGAACAAGAAAGCAGCACAAAGATTTAAAGGTGATCAAGAAGGGCTTTGGAGGACACTCCAGAACACCTGTGAATTTCAGAAGAGAAAATACATTGAAATTCTTCAGAAAAGAACAAACGTACTGGTCCATTCTGCACCATTCCTTCTGGAGCCCTGGGAGGCCTTCCTAAAATTAAATTAATTCCCCCTGTGTCTTTCTAAAAGCAGATCCAGTGGCATGTCTATGTGGCTGAGCCACCTGATTCAACTCCATATTTTCCCTGGCGTAATCTATGCTAGGCAGAATATTGAAAAGTATTCCCAAAGTAGTAGAGATTGAATTAATTACTTACTTTATTTAACGTCTACGGTTCTAAAACTGAAGTGTCTCATAGGTGATCTTCTGAAGGCTAGATGATGTGGAAATACTTTAGTCATTGGCCAAATATTTTGCTCCTTTCTCCTTTTCCAGATGTAAAATCCATTAGTTGCTAAGGCTGCCTCTGTGTTGCTGTAAAATGGGAACCAGAATGCTTTTCTCAGAAATATTAGATACTCCAAAAGTTTCTTTGGAAGCTCACCATTCAGAGCATCTGTAACATAAGGCTCGAAACTCAAAGGTACCTCTCCCTTGATACTTGCTATGAGGAATTTATCAGGCTCCTCTGAATCTGCTAAATCATCTTGACGGCTTGCTGCAGCGTTTTCAAAAACACATGCACCATTTTGTCATGGAGATCACCTTTTTATTTTTTTAAGAGTCCAAACAAGCCAAAAAACTTCTAAGTAATTTAGGACTAAAGAGAAACACATTTCCAAGGTCCCAATGCAGTCTCTCTGCTGACATCCCAGGACTGGCTCCCCAGAGCTGGGTAGGCAAGGGGACTTCATATGCTGGTTGCAGGTTCCCATCTCTCTCAGAAGTTTGATTGTACTTTCCAAATCAGTCTTCCGAATTATCAATTTCCTTTTCTGTTAGCAATGGGTTGGGTAGAAACTCAAAGGTGTGACTGTTTTTTCTCAGTTTTCTTTGTCAGTAAATCATATAAAAATCTGAACCATACCTCACCTTTCCTGTAACTTAGTCTAAACTCATCTGTTCTTGTCCATCAACATTTTCCCCTAATTTTTCTACAGTGTTCAGGCAAGGCAAAGTTCACATTCTTTTTGGTCCTGTGTCCAGTGTCCTTGATGGCTCCCTCACAGGCAATCTCAAAATTATCTGCCTCATTGCTCCCATCAGACAACCAGAGCTAACCTTTGGCCCTTGAATTGTCATCATCTATTTACTTGTCTGTGGCCAACTAGAGTAAGAATCCCTTAAAAACAGAGACCACATTTCATTCTTCTCTGTATCCCCAGGACATTAGATGGCCTGGCAGATTTTATATATATACACATCTATATAAAGGTATATATATCCACACAATATATATTTGCATACATATATGTATATATACATATATGTACATACATGATATACATACACACATACACTCATAAGATTATAGTTTATTTTATTGTACTTTTATGTTTAGATATGTTTAGCTATACAGATAATTACCACTGTGTGACAGTTACCTACAGTATTCAGTACAGTAACCTGCTGAACAGGTTTGTAATCTAGGAGAAATAGACTATCCCGTATAGCCTAGGTGTGTAGTAAACTATGCCACTTAGGTTTGTGTGATCCTCACAAAACAACAAAATCCTTACACAACAATATTGCCTAGTGACACATTTCTCAGAACACATCCCCATTGTTAAGCAATGCATGACTGTATAGATATGTGCGTGGAATGAATGAGTGAATGAACCTATCAATGGGTCAATTCTTTCAGTTATTATTCAAAAGTAAATGAAACTTTAGCTTCTGGGCACAGTGGTTCAAGCCTGTAATCTCAGCAGTTTGGGAGGTAGAGGCCAGAGGATTGCCTGAGCCCAGGGATTCAAGACCAGCCTGAGCAACTTGGCGAGACCTCATCTCTACAATAAATCAAAAAATTAGCCAGGCATGGTGGAGCGAGCCTGCAGTTACAGCTACATGGAAGACGGAGGTGGAAGTATCGCCTGAGCTCAGCAGGTTGAGGCTGTGGTGGCCATGAGCATGCCACTGCACTCCAGCCTGGGTGACAGAGTGAGACAGACTCAAAAAAAAAAAAAAGAAAAAGAAAAGAAATGTCAGCTATCCAGAACCTATGGAAGAAGTGGCAATGTGTTAATTGCAGGAATTTGTACTCTTCCTGGGCTTCTCGGAGCCTTTTTGTTAAATTCTTGGTTCTCTGTGATGATTCTGGCAAGGAGGGTTGTTAAACAATGAGTGAGTGTGGTTATAGGTACATAACCTGCTACTCTATTTACTAACAACTGTCATATTATTATACACACTACAGTGTTCCGTGGTTGGAGGAGTATAAGAAATGTATTTCTGCTTTCATTAGGATTGTGAAAGCAAGTCTTTCTGTCCTTTATTGGGCTGCCCCTAAAGAAGACTCATCTTAATCTACTTAATTATGTCTTTGTCACCAAGAAACCTAATTACATCACCTTCTTGATCTCTCTCTCTCTCACCCTCTTACATTCCTCTGCCCTATATCAAGAACAGAAGGTGATGGTTCTAGTGGTGGTGTTGATGATAGTAGGTGAGTAATATGGAAGTGGGGAGTTCTGAGTGGTCTCAATTGATTTTCTGAAGGAAATTTAACCATTCTCACATTTCTACCCAACTCTTAAAACATTTATGCAAGCTGGGTGCAGTGGCTCACGCCTGTAATCCCAGCACCTTGGGAGGTGGAGACAAGAGGATTGCCTGAGTCCAGGGGTTCGAGACCAGCCTGGGCAACTTGGTAAGACTTTGTCTCTACAACAAATCAAAAAATTAACCTGATGTGGTGGCACGTACCTTTAGTTCCAGCTGCTTGGAAGGCTGAGGTGGAAGAATTGCCTGAGCCCAGCAGACCGAGGCTGTGGTGGCCGTGAGTGTGTGCCACTGCACTCCAGTCTGGGTGACAGAGTGAGACTCTGACTCAAAAAATAAAAATAAAAAAATTATGCACATTAAAGCAACCTCTCCCTTTCTATGGAAAATCTCTCTCTTATGGATCACCCTCAGTCCTAACCGATTGCATAAAATTAGGATCTTACCCAATGCAGTTAGTTTTAAATGTGGATTATACAAACAATGGATTATCTATAGAAGGTTTGAAACTCTAAGATGGCTTTCTGCATATTCTCCAAACCTTCCACCCACCCCTCACACCAATGCCCACACATACACACACACTCACACACACCTTACCTATTTTCTCTTAATTAGTGTGACCTCAAGCAATACAAACCAATTTTTATCATTAACCTAAGAAAAAAAAAACTAATTGGATGTCAACTATGTTGCCCAAAACTTGCATAATCCAATCAAACATTTGGCACGAGATTGTTTTGCTTGTATATGAGGTGATGAAAACAAAATGAGTGTGTCAGGCACTTGGGGAGTTGTTTTAAATTTCTGAGGCCAATAAGGTACCACTCTGTAAATTACTATTTCAGTACACTAAACAGAGCCCTGGTAGCTTTAATGAAGAAATGTTTCTCTGAGAGTGCCAGTTTACTCAGAGGAATAACTTTCTGAGGTTAATAATAATTCACATGCAATCACTTCTACAAGTAGGGAATATTTTATACTGTATTTGGTTCATTGTTTAATTGGCTGGATGCTATTGTGAAACTGTTGAAAAGAAATGAATTTGCAATTATTGTTAACTATCAGTCTCAATTATTTATATTAATCACTTGGGCCTGGCTACATATTCAACTGTAACAGTGAGAACAATTGGTGCAGCAGATAAGGTTCAATATTCTAGAAAGAATATTTACAAAGAGAATGGGACACTTTGATATGATCAGAGTGGTTAATAATATGAACTTCTTCCAGATACAGATTAATGACTTGAACACAACCCCTAGATCAGCGGGGAAATTATTTACACATAGTAATCTGAAAATGAATCATCCCTCTCTGCGGGACTCCTATTTATCTGTCAAATCCGAGCTTATATGCTGACTTCATGAAATCTTCTTGAATCTCACAAAAGAACCTGAATGAAGAAGAATAGAATGGACAAATGCTCAACTATGGCAAAGTTTCTGGCTTGTTCTTGGAACTGAAAGGAGGTCACTATTGCTGGAAAATGGTAAGCAAAGGTGGAAGTGGGAGCAAATGGGACTGGCAGTTTCCATTCTAGGAGTATTAGAAAGTAATTGAAAACTTTTACTCTTGGTGTGTAGATGAGGATGCATTTCAATGGGAAATATGATCTTCCTGACTTTCTCAAAGACTATTCCTGCTGCAGTTTGAAGTACATGTTAAAGGGAAATAAAAGTGGAAATGAGACTAGTAAACAAGCTTATTGAGTCATTCAGATGAGAGATGATGGTAGCTTAGACTAGTGTCTTGGCAGAGAACTGGTAAAAAGTAAACAAGTCTACTACATTTTTTTTAGGTTAGAATGTCAGAACTTATTGATAAATGAGATGCAAATTGTGAAGATTGAAAAATAAGTATAAAGGATATATTTCAAAGTATGGGCTTTAGTAGCTATAACTGGTCATGACATGGAGATGGGGAACCCTGGAAATCTAAATAGCAGTTTGGAAGCATTTTTCAATCAAGAGAGATTGGTAGAATAAGGGACTATTAAGTCTCAGTACTGTAATAAAGCATTTAGGATTAGCTTGACTCATCCTTCTGAGTAAATGTTTAAGCAGCAAATTTATCAAGAAATATATATGGAGGGTCTATTTTGTGGCCAGCACTACCCATGATTAATGTGAGGGCAAAGTATAGCCCTAAAAAAAGTAAATCAGAGCTTTTCTAAAGGCCAAATTACTAACTAACATTCCTATTGGCAGTGTACAACTTGAAAGAACAAGCCACTCTCCGGTGAGAAGTGATATTCTGGATCAAGTAATAGTTCTTGATGAGAAAAATAATTGTTTAAAATATGCAAATAAGGGCTGGGTGTTGTGACTCAGCCTGAATTGCCAGCACTTTGGGAGGTGAAGGAAGAGGATTGATTGCCTGAGCCTGGGGGTTCGAGACCAGCCTGGACAAGTTGGTAATACCTCATCTCTACAATAAATCACCAAAACAGGGCAACCCCTTTGGGTCCCTTCCCACTGTGGGAGCTTTTCTGTCCTTTCAATAAATCTTGTTTTCTAAAAAAAATAAAATAAGCCGGGCTCGGTGGCTCAGCCTGTAATCCCGCGCCTTTGGGAGGCTGAGGTGAATGGATTGCCTGAGCCCACGGGTTCGAGACCCGCCTGGGCAACTTGGCAAGACCTCATCTCTACAATAAATCAAAAATCAGCCGGGCTTGGTAGCGCATGCCTGTAATTCCAGCTACTTGGAAGGCTGAGGTGGAAGGATCGCCAGAGCCCAGCAGGTCGAGGCTGTGGTGGCCGGGAGCGGCCACTGCACTCCAGTCTGAGCAACAGAGTGAGACTCCAACTCAAAAAAAAAAAAATAAAAAAAAATAAAATAAAATAAAATAAAATAAAATAAAAAATAAATCACCAAAGGAAAAAAAAAAAAAAAACTAGCCAGGCATGGTGGCGTGTGTTGGTAGTTTCAGCTACTTGGAAGGCTGGAGCAGAAGGATCGCCTAAAGCCCAGTAGGTCGGGGCTGCGGTGGCCGTGAGCGTGCCACTGCACTCCAGCCTAGGCAACAAAAGTGAGATAACAATTCAAAAAAAATGTTGTAGCATCAATATGTAATGCAGAAAATATATATTTATAGGATAAGAATTTTTCAGTGTTTCTACAGCATAATCAGGAGAGAGTGATCTGTTCTAGGTAGTAATTTTATTGTTTAGACAGAAATGTACCAAGAGTAAAGAACGGGGAGTCTTCACGACCCTGGAACTTGATAGAAACATCCTAGAAACCCAATTTCTCTTTCCCTCTGCTGTGATCCTCTGTTCATGAAATTTCCAAGTGGTAGATTACACTACCAAGTAAGATGCCTATCAGACAGCTGGTCCCATTTATCAGCCTGGGGGCCACTCTCATAGTAAACTAATTAATCAACTTTCTGATTTACATTTAATCTCTTGTGGGGATTTTAAGGGTGAATTCATTCACTGGAACAAGAACACTCCTTCGTGACAAGAGTAAAATGTGTTTCTCTAGCCACAAGGATGAAAACCAGCCCCTGGATCCAAAGTGGTCTCAAAGGCATAGGAAGCATAAAACCCAACCAAAAAAAAAGTAAATATACCCACATGAATCAGAGTTGTTTGATATTTTGGTTGAGATGCAGCATGTTATGGAGGTAGTTGTTTTTGTTGAAACAAGCTGACACACTTTAGCTTCTTCAGCTTTTCAAATGTTCATGAACAGCAATCAAAGGCTGGTCTCGGCCCATTTCTTTCCTCTCCACTCCAGTCTACACATTCCAATGGCACCAAGTTTCCATAACCCTTCAAATTGTGAGAAAAGCACACTACATAATAGTAAAAATCAACAGACAATTTTATTCTCAAAATGGAAAAAGCAGTTGGCAGACATCATTAATTCATCCTCACCACATTCCTAAGAGGTAAGCGTCATTCTCATTTTCTAGATGATAAACCAAAACTTGTCTTATAAGAGCAGGGAAGTCTAGTGTATTAAATTGATTTCAAATATATTCTTCTTTTAACTTAAATTTCATACTTCTTTTTAGAAAGCAGCTAAGCTCTCAATTATTTTCATGTCTACAAGTTATTTACATATCATAAAGTAATTTTTCCATTTCAAATATGCAGAGTGATTATTAAACAATGCAAATAGGAGGAACACTTTGGTGTGAGCCTCTATTTAAAATTCTAAAAAATGTGAAGAGTAACACTGGGAATTATATTACACTATAAGTAAGCTGACTGAAAATATTATTTCAAGAAATTCTAAAATATACCTTTAGCATGTCTTTATGTGAACAGCTTCAAAATTACTTCTTCACACAATGTTTATTATCAGCAGTCAAAGAACTTGGTTCAGTTACAACAAAAAGTGACAAAATGAAAACCAATTAAATGGCGTGGGGGAGGGGCTGTCTGGAAACATCTTGTTTAAATTGTGCAGTAAACATGTGGTTTCTAATTCTCTGGGTTACTGAGTTTCCTCCAAAAGGATGAGAAGCCCTTGTTCCCCAGTTCCCTGGTCCTGTACACGAATTTTGCTCCATTTCTGGAGTCAGCTGGAACCTGAATTCTTTTATAGAGAGAGAAAAGTAAAGACCAAGAAACACCAAATTCTTTGGATTTGGTTTGCTTTTCCTTTTTAAAGTTTGAATGCAAAAAAAAAATTACACAGAAAGGAAAATAAACTATCTGATAATTTGATGTCTGGGCTCTGGGACCAAGAGTTTTAAATTAGGTAAGCCAGCCTGAAAGTACACAGCCTAATGAAAGGTGGCTAACCCCAGAAAAAGCCAAACCAGAAGTTGAGCCCTGGGGAGTAATTAAATTGGGAAAAGACCAAAAATACTTTTCCTAGAAAGAAATGAAAACACAAAAGTATAATCTCTCTCCAAGCAGCCTGATCAACTATCTGAAATAGTGAATGCCCTCTATGATAATTCAGTTTCCCAGTTTTGCACTTTTCCTCAGTTCATTTTGAAGAAAAAGTTCAAAGTCTACAGTCTGTTGCTGTCAGACATACTTTTCACACCTTGAAGGAAAGGAATTCAAAATTGGTTTTGAAGTGTCTTGCAGACTGAAACCTTTTTTTAAGCACTTTAGTCTGTTCCTTTTAACAATTAGCTACTTATTTAGGAGTGTGTGGGGAAAGGAGAACAGTACCCCCCACAGAAAATAAAATTGTGCTTCCACTTTTGAGGCTTTTAAGCGACATTGGGCTTAACTTCAATAAGCATGTCAAAAGACCTATTCGAAAGAATAAATTTTCTCTGCCCCGGGCCAAATCTATACAAAAATATAATTGATCCATCTTCAGGAACTCTTCTAAATCCCCTAAAAGAGAAGGCTACAGTTGCTTTAGCAATTAAATGGACTTCAGCTTAGAAATATATAATATAAAGATATATTTAAAGGTATCAAATTATATAGTTTTAAATTATTTCCTATTCAACCCATGGCTATTTTATTTGTAAGACTTCTTAATGATTTTACACAAAGAATCCATTTCATCAGAATATGTTTCTAGATAATGATAAAAAGGGAACAAGGCCGAATAGATTCAGATTTAGGCATTAGCTTCAGAAGTTTAGTAGATTGAGACCAGGTATAGAGCCCTGGTAGTCATCAAGGAGATAGGGTGGTTTTGGGTGTCTGGAGGCTTCTCTTTTGCCTTTATCTACGTTTACACCAACTGAAGCAATAATATCTGCACCTTAGGAATGTTCCAGACCATATGACATGCTTGTTTAGAAATATACTAAAGGATGAATAGGTTCTTAAACACCAAGAAATACCTAGAGAAAGCCTAATTTAAAATACACACACCCTTTTGAAATGTTTCTCAAAAATTGGATTTTCATTCAAACAAGTCTCTTGAATTTAATACTCAGAATTGAGATCATCAGTATTTGAAATTGTAAAATTTTCAAAGGTTATTCTTTAATTTCTTTAATACATACTCAGAGAAAATATAAAACATCACAATCCTTTCTAGTCATCACAAAGTTATCTACCTAATTAAAAACTCACTAGTGGCCCTTTAGCTCATGAATGTATAACAAACTGTGGTATATCCATAAAAGGGAATACTATTGAACAATAAAAAGGATGGAAAACAATATGGATGGATCTTTAAGCATTATGCTAAGTGAAAGAAGCTAGATTTAAATGACAGTTTATTTTAAGATTTCATTTATATACTTGGGGTGGTAGCTCTTGCCTATAATCCCAGCACTTTGGGAGGGGAAAGTGAGAGGATTGCCTGAGCCTACAGGTTCGAGACCAGCCTGGGCAACATGGCAAGACCTCGTCTCTACAATAAATTAAAAAATTAGCCAGGCATGGTAGCGCACACCTGTAGTTCCAGCAACTTGGAAGGCTGAGGCAGAAGGATCGCCTGAGCCCAGTAGGTTGAAGCTGCAGTGGTTGTGAGTGTGCCACTGCACTCCAGCTTGGGCAAAACAGTGAGATTCCAACTAAAAAAAAAAAGATTTCACTTATATATCATTCTAGAAAAGACAAAACTATAGGGTAGAAAACAAATCAGTGATTTTCAGAGGTTGGTGGAGAGAGAGCAGTTAACTCTAGAGATATGGTAGATAATTTGGGGAAGTGATGAAAGAACTCTATATCTTGATTTGGGGGGGTACTGTGCCCGGCCTATACATATTCTACTTCTCACAAACCAATATTTTCTTCTAGCTTTTATTAGCATTCTGATAATTATATTGAAAGCTTAAAAGATTACATTCGGGCCTGGTGTGGTGGCTCATCCTGTAATTCCAGCACTTTGGGAGGCCGAGGCGAGAGGATTGCCTGAGCTCAGGGGTTTGAGACCAGCCTGGGCAACTTGGCAAGACCTCGTCTCTACAATACATCAAAAAATAAGCCAGGCGTGGTGGCACGTGCTTGTAGTTCCAGCTACTTAGAAGGCTGAGACGGAAGAATCACCTGTGCCACTGCACTCCAGCCTGGGCTACAGAGTGAGCAGAGTGAGACTCCGATTCAAAAAAAAAAAAAGATCACATTAATCCAGAGAGTTAATATAAATGAAACAGAAATTTATGGTCCACCTACCCTCTTCTGTCACTGTACTAGCTCTTTGTTATTGTATTTAATTTTTTAAAAAGCCTCATGAAGTACATGCATCTTTGTTTTATAAATAAGGAAAGAAAGTCTAAAAGAAACTGAATGACTTGTTCCAAATCACCCAGAAAAAGCCAAACCAGAAGTTGAGCCCTGAGTGACTCTCATCTTAAAGGCATTATAATGTGAAAAGACACTGCAGTTCTCCCAAGCGTTTATTACCTAATTAATAGATGAA
>CAUYQG010168945.1:0-15711 GCA_963574415.1 Tarsius wallacei | reverse complement strand
ATAATGTCACACTTCTGCTTCAAACTCTCTTTCAGCTTCTTACTCTACTTAGAATAAAATCTAAATGGTTTACCTTGGCCAGCAACGAAGTTCTACCTGGCCTGGCCTCTGTCCGTCAAGCTCATTTCTCCAACTCTCCTTCTCCCTGACCTAACTCCAGCCACACTAGCCTTCCAACTGTGCTCAAACACAGCACACTGTTCCCAAGACCAGAACTTTTCTGCTTGTGGTTGCTTTTGCTGGGATATATGCCCAACTGCCTGGGGTCTCATCTCAAATGCATCTCTTAGAGAAGTCTCTCCTCAAAACCCAGTCCAAGAAGCCAGGCCACTCCCACCTGGCCAACACACACACACATACACCACCACCACCACCACCACCACCACCAGCAAGACCATTCTGTTTGCTTTTCTTCAAAACATTTCTTGCCCTATGAATGCAACGTGTTCATCCCTCAACTCTAGAGTGTGATGTTTATGAGAGCAGACAGCATATCTATCTTACTCCTCTGTACTCAGTGCCTAGCACATAGTAGCTGCTCAATAATTTTTTTTTTTTTTTTTGGATTGGAGTCTCATTCTGTTGCCCTGGCTGGAGTGCAGTGGCACACATGCTCACAATCACCCCAGCATCGACCTGCTGGACTCCAGCAACCCTTCCGCCTCAGCCTTCCAAGTAACCAGAATTACAGACACACACTACCACACTCAGCTAATCTTTTGTGTATTGTAGAGACGAGATCTCGCCAAGTTGCCCGGGCTGGTCTCAAACCCGCGGGCTCAGGCAATCCACTAGCCTTGGCCTCCCAAAGTGCTGGAATTACAGGCTGAGCCACTGAGTCCAATCAATAAATAGTTTTTTTTTTAAATGAATGAACATAGTATCTACTAGAAGTCAACTAGCCCACTTAATTCAATGAGTATCTGCTCTTATAATAGACTTTTATTTCTCCCCAACTCCTAAGTTCATTTAAAAACAAACACTGCATGCCTATATCCATATAGGCATAATACATAATACATACATAATACATTAGCCTGTTTCTATTAGTAGGTTATGAGTCATGCCTGTAAAACTGAGCAAAATGACAGGGAGGGTGCATAACAGATGACTGGCTTCATAGGGAAAGGCAGTAAGAACCACAAAGCTTCCCCAGAATTCTAGAATATGACTTTAGAATAAAACGTTCCCCTTCAATATCTCTTCATTCAACATCTTCGTTTCAATGCTTTGCTTTTATGGAAATTTCTCAATGTTTTGAGGGGTCAATCAGGCTTATTATTATGAGTCCTGAAACAAAACATCAGGCTTCACATGAATCAGAGTAGAAATAACCTGATGATCACCTTCCTTCTTCTGGGGTGTTAAGGAAATGAACACAGACTAAGAGGACTCCAAAACTCCACCCGACCTTCCCAGGGGCTCCCACTCCAGTTGCTCAGATACCTAGTTGACACTTTCTTAGTGCCGTATGCTGAGAGAGCCTCAGCCACCTTTCATCTGCAAAGGTAACTGAATGAGGGAATGTGATTAGGTTCACGCATGTTCCTCACAGCTAAAGTGCGAAGGGCAGAGAGATATAAGGGAGAGGAAATGAGGCACCAACTGCCCAGGGTTCTGTTTAAGGGAAAAGTCCTGGAGTGCTGTGCAAGCCCCTCACACCTCAGAAGGGATTCCTCAACAGTAAAATCAGAGGCTGAACCAGACTCACATCCCTCTCCTGACTGCTACCCCTTTAGTCTCAGCAGCTCTACTGGCACTGACAGTCTTTGGTGACGGACTGTGGGGCCAATCTTAAGTATGAAGGGCCCAATTCAATGGAGACATCACCCCATGACCAGCAGCAGCTTCTTGGTCACAAATGTCTGAGGGAAGGGTCAGCACTCTCAATGCCCAAGTGCGAGGAGCTGAGGCATGGTGATGGAAAATGCCAGGTTGTTGGGCTCTCTCATCACCTACTGCAGGGCCACCAGGGTATCCTCTGTGAGGAAATCTGCCTGGGTAGTGCAGCTCACCAGTGCTGCATGGCCAGAAATTCATCTCCCGCTTCTTGATCAGGCCAGTACCGAATGCTCACATTCCTGAGTTTAGTATCTGCCCAGGATTTGGTCCTGAGCATCCTGGGACTGCCAACTCCCCAGGAGATGCGTTTTCCAGTTCCAACTCCTATTTCAGTCTCTCAGCTCAGCATTCCCATTTGGGTCAAAGGGAATTTGTGCAAGACTGATATGTTAACACGTCCCTCTCAAACCTGAATCCATGCCTTTGCAGGTGGCAAGTCCCCATTTATGCAATGTACACACACCTCTCCCTCCTCCCTCACCACCTCTGCAGTGATCCCAAGAACCACACACCTGAATGAAAGCCTGAACTTTTCGTTTTTGGCAATAGAAACTTCTCCTGAAGCTCCAGGAGACAATAAGGAAGACAGGTCCTCTGTTTTTCGATTTGCTGAATTAAAAAAGAAAGGAAAAGAAAATCCCACCTCCCCCTTGACTCGGAGTAAAACAGTCATGATCTTACATGGCCACAGGGGGGCTACTCCAGGTGGGGGGCGGGGGGCGGGGGGAGCATTGCTTTGTTTTTGCTCCTACAGCAGCTACTCACGCCTGGGCTCCAGAAACAGTGTGTGTAGCCCACCTCGGCCCGTCGCCGTCGCCGCTCCCGGGTCGCCGCCTCCCGTGCGGCGACAATGCCTCTGGAGCCGAGCGCCCCACGCCTCTCCTCCCGCTCCCGCCTGGCCCCGGGGCCCCTCCTCACCGGGCGCCGCGCCGACCTGCTCGCGGGAACCGGGGTCCTTGGGCACCAACGCGACCAGAGCGCCCCGAACACGACTGCCCCCGGCCGCCAGCACTGCGGGCCTCTGGCCAGCACGGTCACGATGGCAGCGGGGAGAGGGGCAGCTCCGGGGAGGAGCCGGCGGGCGGGTGGGCTGCGCGCACGCTGAGCCCTCCTCAGCCCGCCCGGCGCCGTCTTATCCCCCGACCCTCTCCTCCCCCGGCGTGCGGGAGGAGGGGCATGGGAGGAGCCAGTGGCGCCCGCCTCCTGCGAGCAGCGGCGGCTCCCATCCCCGGCGTGCGCGGCGGTGCCCAGCACCCTCTCCCCGCCCGGGGCCCGCAGCCTGGACACGGTGCGGGTGCGGCTAAGCCCGACCCCGACGGATCCGGACAGTGCCTGGGGGGTGCTGTGCTCCCGGCGCAGGTCCTCACACCTGATCCCGATCAGATCTGTTCCCTGCTGAATTCACCCCGCAGCAGGCCCAGTTGGATAGTTCTCCAAATTCGCTAAATTCAGGGATGACTCCGCGTCTATCTGGAATCTGAAATGCCCCGAGCATTCTGCATTTCGGGACATGGTGCACTGAACGCCGATTCAGAAATCCTGTGGACTGAGCCAGATTGGAAGGCCTGCCACTGTGTTCCTGTCATTTCTCCAGGAAATACAATGCAGGGCCATCAGGAATAGCGCTTATGATTTGGGGGGAAATGGTGTTAGAAGGGACAATCTGATAGCTTAATTCAAAAGTTATCTGGAGTTTAACTCCCTCCTTCATTTTCCAATTGATTCTCCTCAATTGGCTTTCTGGTAAATTTAAAACATTTATTTAATGCTTCAGTGAGGAACTCGAGGAAAGTAGTTTGAAATGTATGTGTAGTGTGATTAAAATTTCACGTTTTTAAAATAGTGGTTTGGTTTTTGGTGAGGAGCTGGAACTGGAGGAGGAGTCTGCGGCAAGAAGGCAGGGGTTGTATCTTGTTCCTTCCACTCATTAGTGGTGTGGCTTTGGGAAAATTCTTCATCATCTCCGCTTCTGTTTCCTCATCCATAAAACTGAAATAAAGTCAGTCAGTCAGAGACACCTTGTGAGAATGAAACATGAATCCACGTGAAATTCTTAGGAAAGAGCCTGGCATATGGGAAATACTTAGTTAAACCTAACAATACTTAGTTAAACCTAACAATACATACAAATTTTAGAAATTAAGTTAAGCTATATCAGGCTAATGACATTTTTCTTTACTTCCTAGACTAACCCCCAGTGACATAAATTGCCCCCTAATTTTAATTTGAAAGTGCATTATGGCCAGATGCGGTGGTTCATGCCTGTAATCTCAGCACTTTGGGAGGCTGAGACTGGAGCATCACTTGAGCCCAGGAGTTTGAGACCAGCCTGGGCAACACAGCAAGACCTTGTCTCTACAAAAATAAAAAAATTAACCTGGCGTGGTGACATGCACCTATAGTCCCAGCTACTCAGGAGACTGAGGCGGAAAGATCGCCTGAGCCCAGGAGATGGAGGCCGTGGTAAGCTGTGATCATGACATTGCACTCCCAGCCTCGGCGACAGAGTAAAGTTTAACTCAAAAAAGAAAAAAAAAGTTAAAGGATTTTTTCTTAACAAGTACATTATGCCTTACCAAAGAGATGTCTAAGGCTTTCTCTTGTTTGACTCTAAGACCAAATTGAAGTAATAGATTCAACACCACATCTATAAAGGCGGAGGGTTTTGAGAGCAGGTCCTGAAAAAAAGTATGAAATATTGTATTCACTTCTCTGATTGCCAGCAACATGTGGTCTCCCATTATCATCAGATCATATTCTCCAGGGAGTCCCACAGTGGTTGGCTTTTGACAGCTTATGCCCTGAGAAGATGCCTGGTATAGGGTGCCCAGATTTAGCAAATAAAAATGCAAGATATTAAGTTAAATTTTAATGTCAGATAAACAACAAATAGCTTTTTAGTAAAAGTATGTCTCATGCCATATTTGGGACATACACTTAAAAAAGTATGTGTTGTTTATCTGACATTAAAATTTAGCTGGGCATCCTGTATTATACCTGGTAGCCTTAATAAGTGGAATTAACAAAGAATATCCCTCACATTCCAAGCCAATACAGCTATATAGACTATAAGGTGAGGTTGTATGGTTGTGTTTCATTTTTATAAAATGAAGAAAAAATTGTAGTTATGTTTATAAGTTAATTCTTTGTTGATCTGTTTCTCACCTCTTAATTCCTAACCCCATTTTCCACCAACATAGCAGTACTTATTTACTTGTTAATATGAGTGAAAATGATAGTTCTTCCCTTCAATCAAAATATTGGATTACCTTGCTCAATGTTTTTTTAGTTCCAATAGTGTTTACTGAGGGCCAGCTATGTGCCAGGTGTCATTTCAAGGATGAATAAGACACAGCCCATGCCCTGGAGGATAAAGAAAAAACAACATAAAGTGCTACCCTATATAGGTAAACACAGAGAACTGTGGCAGTTCAACAAAGTGAGTTATTTATTCTTCTGGGAAAGGTGTGGGAGTCAAGGATGTCCTCGCTTCATAGGACCTAAGGAAAAGTGGCTCCAACCAAGATGAGCAGAAGAGGGAAGTCCCAGAATGGCAGCAGTGTCTGGGCTTAGGGAGCAACCCATGCTGACCGGAGTAGGAAGACTGGAGGGGAAATGGGATGCGATAAAATTGAGTGTATGACTGGAAACTAGGAAGCCCTAGAGGCTGTTAGAAGGTGATGGAATGCAAAAATATATATTTATATATTTTGCGAATAAATTATTTCACTATAAAGTTAAAATTAATACCAGGAACCTCAAAAGGGGAAAATGTCGAAAAAAGGCCCGATGCAACTGTGTTGAGCCCTAGAATGGGTTGATTTTGAGCTGCTAGTGGTCTCTCAAACAGGAGACTTCATTCAGACCTGAAATCTAAGAAAGTCCTTTTCTGAATGGCCCAGGGCAAAAGGTATGATTGGAATAGTCGACTAGATTGCAGAGGACAATATTCACATAGTCTAATCGCTGAAACACTGCCATTGGTTTCCAGATTTTAAATTTGCCTTATAAGCAAGTCAAAGAAGAATTTACCTTGACTGTAAAAGAGGATATAAATATGATTAATTTTTTAAATGCACAAATAAAACTCAATAGATAGAAGGGCGTAGAAGCAGGAACAGGGCGGGGAGAAGGTTAGGTTACCAAGGTTCTCCTTTTAGAAAGTGGAGATACGGTCTGTAGTTGACAGAAGAGAACAAAGAGGTCTAGGTGTGCAGAGGAGAGAGCAGTGAGGGGCTGAGCATAGAGATATATCTCTATAAGCAAACCAGGGAGGAGAAAAGATACGACTCGCATGTATGTGAGCTAAATCTTCCTTTCTCCTAGGAGAAATCAGATAGGGCCTAAGATGATATACCAGGATTATAATGAGATAGGATGTTATTCTGGAAACATGGAGATCACTACCAGAAATCTAAAAAACAAAAACCATGAAGAGTTTGAAGAATGGGATTGGGGTTGAGGTTGGAGTTGCAGGAGTCTGAAATTGGAGACTCTTGCTTTTCTTTTTTATTACTTTAGTGCTATTTAACTACTTGCACTATGCACATGATAGCATGGGTCAAATATTTAATTTTCTTAAGATTGGACACTTGTGAAAGCTTTTTCACGAAGACAGTGGCTTTCGGGAATGGGTAGGAGTTCCTCTGGAAGAAAGGGGAGACATTCTACAGAATATGGAACTTCATGAGCAAAGGCTCGGAGACAGACCTAAAGCGAACGATACACCTTAGAAGTGCCAAATTCTCCAATGTGGCAAGAGCATCAGGCACGTGGACAGGACTGAGCAGAAGTTAAGGATGGAAAGGTGAGCTGGGCCTACTAAAAGAGCCCTCTGGGTAACGCTACAGAGTTTGGAGAATGAACACCTTGAGGACAGGAACCACAAAATTCCCCTGCATCCAGCAGAGGCTAGCCCACAGCAGCAGCAATGCAGCACATGTGCTAAAGTTAAGACAATGAGGGGATTGATGGTAATTTTTAAAGATAAACATATGTTTTCTAGTTAAGAAGCAATATTCATCTTGTTAGAAATCTAAACACTACAGGAAAAAAAATAGAAAGTGTGGATTTCCCCATAACCCCAATCTCATTAGGTAATTGTTTAACAATTTGGTCCATATTTTCCAGATGCTTTTCTAGCCATAAGTGTGTTGATTAAGAGGGCAGAGTCAGAAAAACCTGGGCTTGAATCCTGCTCCACCTGTACTACTTCCAAGGCCTTGGGCAAATTACATAGCCTTTTAACTCTCAATTTCCTAATCAGTAAAATGGAAATAATAATAGTACATGCATCCTAGGGCTGTAGTGGGGATTGCAAGGAATAATGCAGGTATGAAGTGCTTAGAACAATGTTAGACAAGCAGAGTGAGCACTCGATAGATGTTAGCTATTAGTGTATACACACAAACATATATACATTTACATTATATACATACATGTAAATATATGTATAAATATACTTATGAGAGATCATTCATATATATATATATGAATACAGGGAAGAATTGAAAGATACCGGTGGTTTTGATGGGTTGGAAGAAATTACCTAGGATGGGGAGACAAAAGAAGGAAGGCAGAACGTCAAGGTCGGAGAATGGCATTTGAGGTCCAAGAGACCAGAGGTGAAGCACTTCCAGAGGATAAAAGGACCAAGATAACCACGCTTCTATGTTTCTGAGATAGAGAGAGGATAAAGACTCTTTCTAGCAAATTCCAAAATTTGCCATCCAGTGCCAGGCTTGGGCTTCATTTCTCAATGGCAGTGCCCTATACCTTTTGTGGACACCGTTCACTTGGGGCCCCTAAAACAGTGGATGCTACTTGTTTGTATGCATTCAGTAACTGGGTTCTGCCATTTGGCTTGCCAAATCAGTCTCCAGGATGTTTTATCCCAGTCATTGATAACACTCCTACTGACCTCAATTAAAATGCAGGAGACATTGTGCTAAGTCCAAAACTCCCGGGTTTCTCTTGGCACTATGATTCAGTCACCCAAATCCTTCATCTGTTTGCCTAGTTGCGAGTAATTCAATCCAACATGCACAGTGCCATCCATTGTCTCCTCCCATTCCCTCTGTTATCATGCTAATCAAGGCCCTCAACAACTCTACAGTTGACAATTACAAAATGTTTCTTTTGTTTATACAAATTATGTGTGCTTATTATAGAAACAATAATGATTATTGCTAATTAAATGTGTATTCTTTTAAGCTTTTCTCACATATATATACTGAAATTATCAGACATTTTTATAAGAGTCTATTTTCATTTAACCATATAATACTAGCACTTTACTAAGCCAATAAATCCACATCTATAGCATCAGTTTGAAAGGCTATATATTTATTTTTTGTCAGTGGGAATTGGGGTTGTTTATGATTTTTAGTTTTTGAAATGTACTTCAGTGACTATCCTTGCAGTTAAATCTTTATGCATGTTTTTAATTATTTCTATGTGATTACTTCCTAAAAATAGATTTTCTGATTCAGTGTATATGCACTTATTTTTCTTTGCCTTCTAATTATTTGTCTCTCCTCCAGGAGTAACCTTCACCCAGAATACATATTATGTTCTAGTGGCAAAATTACTTCTCCAAAAGTATGGACTTGTAATCAATCTACTTCCCTATTCAGAAACTGACAATGTTTCCCATTGTACTCAGGAAGAAATAAAGTACAGACATCCTGACGTGGATGTCCTTTTTCCAGGATTGAGCCTCAACCTCCTTTTCGTTTAGGTCTCTCTATTCAATTCACTTTACATTCAGCCATTCTAGAATTCAAGTTGTAGCATCTCCTTTGCTTGTAGAATTCCTACTTTATTAGTCCAGATCCTGGCAGGAAGTATGCAGCCTGGATTATTTGATGAGTGTTTAATAAAGTGACTGTGGGCCGGGCGTGGTGACTCATACCTATAATCCCAGCACGTGAGCTCACGAGTTGGAGACCAACCTGGGTAACTTGGCAAGACCGCATCTCTACAATAAATCAAAAAATTAACTGGGTGTGGTGGCTCACGCCTGTATTTCCAGCTACTTGGAAGGCTGAGGTTAGAAGGATCACCTGGACCCAGCAGGCTGAGGCTGTGGTGGCTTTGAGTGTGCCACTGCACTCTAGTCTGGGTAATAGAGACTACAACTCAAAACAAACAAACAAAAAATAAAATAAAATGACTGTGGACGAAGGTGAGAGCAGAATTTAGAGAATACAACAAGGCATAGTATAGTGCTCTGGGTGAACAGCACTGAAGAGCCCTAACCACCCATGGGCTGGAAGGAGCAGGAGGAGAGAGCAGTGGCAGTGGCTAGGACCAGGTTATGGTAACTCTACAGAGAAGGCCACCTGACAGGAGCTGTGACTCTCACAGCCAACCCATGGAAACCAAGCAGGAAGGAAGCCAAGGGACTAAATATGCCACCTCCATTCTTCATCCGCCCTCCAATCTCCCGCTGGAAATAGTCCAGGCCCAACTGGAGGTCAGTGGTGCTGGAGTCCGTGAATGCTGGGTGCCGTCCACACAGCTCAGCCTTCCAGCCCGGGGTGGGGAATAATGGTGAATGGATCTGACAAGACAAATGGATGGTGTCCACCATACCCACTTATTCCAAAATGCCAGTCTTAAAGTGTTTCACTGCCTCTCATATGGCATTTATCGTAGTATCGATGACACGTTATTGTATAATATCTTCTCTCTTCAATTAGATTCATAACTCCTTAAGGAGAAATGTGTTTTGCTTTTTTTCCCCCACATGTATGATCAGATCCTCAGGAAATATTTGCTGTGAATTTATTTCCCAAAGGTACTCTCTCATGGCAGTTGAGGGACAATAGGTCCACCGGAGAGGCTAGAAAAGGCAACATGTCTGGACAAGGGCTGCCAGGTGGAAGGAGTGAGAGATGCCAAGACAGTGACACAGAGCCCTTCTGCAAGCCCCATCCAGGAGTTCGTGTGTAAGGGAGCTACACAGACCCACCTTCAGGCTGTGCAGCACACAGAGGAGGCTGAGAGGACAGCTTGCATCTCTGAAGGTGGTCTCTGATAGAAAAACGACACCTTGGAGGAAACGTGGCCCACTTGGGAATCCCAACTCCCCAGAACAAGATTTCATCAGCCTCCTGTTGAATTGGTGCACATCTCCAGTTGTGCTGATCAGCAGCGATGTTGGAATCCTAGATCCAGCACAGGACCCTTCTCCAGTTTGATCGCAGGAATAGTCCAAGATGTCAATCCAGGTCCTCCCCCCTGACTGAAAGTCCTTGTGAAAGCTCCTGCAAGATGGATAGAGACAGAAAGGAATGAATGATCCAGAAGCCAGAATAGAACCAGACTATTACCTTTCCCATCCCAGATACAGGGAACCCTGGGACTTACAGAGATCTGAACTTTGGTAATAATGCCATCAGGCACCAAATATGATCAGCTCGCTTCCTCAAAATTCTCAACAGGAAGTAAAGAGACCTACTCTGAGTATGTTTAACTCCTCTGAGCCTCAGTTTCCTTGATTGCAAATTGCCTGTTTTCAGGCTTGGTGTTAGGATTGATGAGATAATGTCCATAAAACACCTAGAACAATGCCTGACGCCCAAAGACATTTAACAAATATTCCATTTCCCTCCTGCCACTCCCAGTGTCCAAGTCACCATTCCATCCACCTCACCATATTGCCTCTTTCATAAGTATTGGCTTGAAGTAGAAACTAGGTCAATTCCCAGGCAGAGAAGTCTTTACTTCAATAACTTTTGCATGTGACTTTGACTTCTACCTCAAGGACAATGTAACACAATACATAAGAACTTGGATGCTGCAACAAAACTTGTAACCTTAGGCAAGTTACTTGATTACTATGTTACCTCAGTTTTCTCTTCTGTAGCATAGGGCTAATAAGAAATAAATATACCTGCCCTACATCATAAACACACTTTTTTTGGAAACAGGGTCTTGTTTTGTCATCCAGGCTGAAGTACAGTGGCCTGATCATAGCTCACTGCAGCCTTGAACTCTTAGACTCAAGCAGTCCTTCCACCTCAGCCTCCAAAGTAGCTAGGACAGCAGGGATGCACCACCATGTCCAGCATTTTTTTTTATGAGGTCTCGCTGTGTTGTTGAGGCTGGTCTTGAACTCCTGCCCTCAAGGGATCCTCCCATCTCAGCCTCTCAAAGTACTGGTATTACAGGTATAAGCCACCACGCCCAGCAAATAAACTTGCTAATGTGTGTTAAAGCACTTAACAACAAAGCTTATAATGCATTTGTTATTATCATCTTCTTTAGAATTGGAGGAAGGTAGAAGAGAATCAAATCACAGTGTCTAGAGCACAGGTCAACAGCAGTGGGCAAGTGTTCAAGCAGGTGGCAGAGTTGTTTGGCCCACATTCACCTAGTCCCTGAATGTGCAGTCAATGCCCACTGATTCTGTACCTTGAGCTCTGCTAGGGGTCAAGGTGGTAAGAGATAAATTAAAACACAGTAATAGTGTTATTTTAAATACATTATTTAATGCCAATGGGTCATAATATTATCATCTATAAGATAAGTTTTGGCCTCATTGTTTCCAGAGTCCCTTCCTGCTCTAAAAAAAATGCCTTTGATTCTATGGAGAAAGGGTTTCATGAAAGTCACCTCAGTCAGAAATTAGAGTCCCAGTGCTTGAGCCAGTGTGGCCAAAGATTAATAACTGGCCCACAGATATTGCCTGAGGTGGCCTCTGAGGCCTACCACAGGACAGGTGAGAGTTCCTCAAGTGTAGACTTTTGCCAGTTATTAAGTCACAAGGTCACATTAACAGCACTAAAAAAATCACACAAACTGAGTGTTCCATTAGCAGATCCCACCAATTATAGTATACAAAGAATCAATATTTTTATAAGCTCAGGGCTTATTTTCGTTTGGTTTTTATACAGCCTTGTGTGTTATATCAGAAGTTTATTTTTTACATTAAAAATATACTACAATATTGTGAACCTTTTGGGGTCATTTCTTCTTCTTCTTTGTAACATGATATAAGGAGCTCACTCTTGTGAATGATCCTGGGGCCTCTCCCTTTGGTTGCCTCACTCCCTGGCCAGCTCATGACTTATCAAGAGGCTAGATGTCAGACACCTGTTATTAGGGGAAGGAAACTTGTAAGAGGGTGTCAGAGAAGGTGAGGCCACAGATACACGCAACTTTTTACCAACTGTTCCTTATTACAAGCTCTTTGAGGTCAGGACCTCTGTTTTTGTACCATTGCATCACTCAAACATCCTAGTTGCTTATCAAGTGTTTGTTCAATGAAACCAAGTTGACCAGGAACTGTTATGAAGCTAAGAAAAGGTGACAAGACACAGCTCTTTGGGAGTGGGGATGGGGTCTCAAAGACACTTTTATGGCTTGTGATAGACACTCATGAAACTCTACTCCCTTTGACTTGGTTGACCTCTGCTCCTTCTAACCATACTCTTCTCCCAAGGCTTCTTGAGGTTATGCTCGCCTGGTTTCTCCCTCCTACCACCTTGGCAGTGCTTCTTAATCTCTTTTGCTAATTATTTCTTTGATACCAGATCTTAGGTTTTCAGGGCTTTGGTCTCCTCTGTATACTTGCCATCCCTAGGATATTTTATACATCCTCGTATCTTTAACTATCACCTACGTGCTGATGACCCCAGAAGTAACAGAACTCTGGATTTCTACTTGATATATGATGTGGACAGGTATCTCAAACTTGACACATCAAACAGAACACTTAATTTGTACTACCCTTCCACAACCCAAACCTGGCCCTACCCAAGGCACTGCCACACCAACAATGTCACCACTTCCTACCAGGTACATCACATTAGAAACCCAAGGATCATCCTTGATTTCTCCCTCTCCTTTACTACCCTTGTCTGAACCATTGGCAATGCTTGCTAATACTCCCTCCTAAAACACTCTTGATTTTACCCCTCTCGTTTCTATGGCCATGGTTCACCAAGTCATCATCCTTTCTTGTCTAGACTTCTGCAATAGACTCCTCAGTGGTCTTCCTGCTTTCAGTCTTGTCTCCCTTCAGTCTAGTGTCCATACAGTGGCCAAAATAACCTTTTAAGAAAATAGAAGATGCACCATCTTCTTCTTTGTTGAAAGCTTCTCAATAACTACTTAAAATCCAAACATAAAATTCAAACTGCTTCCCGTGTCCTAGAAGTCCCTGAATGATCTCGTCCTTGTCTACCCTAGTCTTATCTCTACTTTCCCCACACTTCATAAACCAGCCGCAGCCTCCTCTTCTTTGTTCCTCACCTGAGCCAAGCTTCCTCCCTCCCTCTGCCCAGAGCACCTTCCCCAGCTCCTCACACGCCTGACTTCTCAGCTTCAGGTCTCACCCTCTCAGGCTGTCCACAATACGTTCCCAGTGTTCTCTGCCATTGTATGTTATTTGCTCACAACCTTTAACATAGGTTGCGAGTCTACATGTATACACTTAGCTGTTTTCTTGCTTATTGCCTTTCTATCTAGACCGTAAGCTCAAAGAAGACATGAACAATGGCTGTCTCATTCTTCACAGGGCCCAGGACAGTGTCTGGCAGGTATAAGGCATTTAATACATATATGTGAGAAGAAAAATAGGGAGAGAAATAGATAGAGAAAAAGAAAGAGAGAGGCAGAGAGGGAGAGAGAGATGGAAAAAGAGGGGGGAAGGAAGGGGAAAAAGACAGAGAGGAAGAAGGAAAAAGATACTTTAGACCAGTATCATTATAAATATGATAGATGATTGCTTAGAGGAAAGAGACCAAAAAGAAGAGGCAAAGAGAAAGCACCCAGGGAATTTTATTTTATTGGCATTCTTTTATTTTATTTTAATTTTTTGAGTTGGCCTCTCACTCTGCTGCCCAGGCTAGAGTGCAGTACATGTTCATGGCCACCACAACCTCCACCTGCTGGGCTCAGGTGATCCTTTCGCCTCAGCCTTCCAAGTAACTGGAACCACAGGCATGTACCACCACACCCAGCTTAATTTGGGATTTATTGTAGAGATGAGGTCTCACCAAATTTCTCAGGCTGGTCTTGAACCCCTGGGCTTAGGCAGTCCTCTTGCTTCTGCCTCCCAAAGTTCCAGGATTACAGGCATGAACCACCACACCCGGCCTCTCTTTTATGTTTAACCATCTATCCTACACCAAGTGCTTTATAGATTATTTTAAAGCTGGGCATGATGGTGCAAGTCTGTGATCCCAGCTACACAGGAGGCTGAGGTGAGAGGATTGCTTGTGTCCAGGAGTTTGAGGCTACAGTGAGTTATGATGGTGCTGCCCTACTCCAGCCTGGGCAACACAGCAAGACCTTGTCTGTATAAGTAAGTAAGTAAATAAGTAAGTAAGTAAATTCAGCTTATCATCTTTGACAGCCCTAAGAGAAAGATGTTAAAATTTCATTTTGCTGGAGAGAAAAAAACAGCTCAGCAAAGTTAAGGAACTTGCCCAAGATCTCACAGCTGGTTCTGAAAGTGAGGGGCCCACTCTGCCCCCACTACACCACAGGACTCAAACATCTATGGGCAGGCAGTCACTAAGCAGTTTATCTCCTTTACAGTGTAGTGTGAGCTGGTAATCACTCACTATTTTTAAAATTTTAATTTTTTGGCATCAGATGCCATTTGAAACTTTTTAGAACCACTGCATTTGGCCTGAAGAAAGAGACAGAATTGCTGAAGGGTTAGGGTGAAGCAGAGGGGCAGTCTCCTCCCAACCCCATCCCCCCAACCAGAGCCCTAGTGTAGTTGAAGTTGACCGCAGGCATTCATGAGGAAGGAGGGGTCTGTTTCCATGGTGTAAACACAACAGTACTCCAGTGAAGGCTTCTCACCAGCATAGGGCTCCTCAGATTTCATACAAGACCGTAAGTATTTTTATACTACCCCTCTCCTTTTTACTATAGTGATTGTACATCACTCATATTTACTATAACTTATCTTTACTGACTACTTTGCAAATTGAGATACATGTACCAGAAATTAAGTGCACTTAATCCCATTTGCAAGGGTTCGTGTAGAGGAAAGTTTGCTAAATTTCAGCAGTCGGTGACAGGCTAGTGAATTATGTATATTTTCTGCAAAAAAAAATTTCTGTTTTTAGAAAGCCTCTAAGTCATTTAATTAATTTTTGTTTTGTTTGAGGAAGAGTATCACTTGGTTGTCCAGGATGGAGTGCAGTGGCATGATCATAGCTCACTGCAGCCTGGAACTCCTGGTTTCAAATGATCTTCCCACCTCAGCCTCCTCCCGCCCCCCCCCCGCCCCCTCCCACAGTGTCCTTCCCCTCCTCCCCTACTTCCTCCCCACTCCCAGTAGCTGGGACTACAGGCATGAGCCACCATGCCTGGCAAATTCTTTATTTTTTGTAGAGATGAGGTCTCACTATGTTGCCCAGGCTGGTCTTAAGCGCCTCACCTCAAGCAATTCTCCTGACTCAGTCTCCCAAAGTGCTGAGATTACAGGCCTTCATTTATTTTAAAAACAACTTTATTAAGGTATAATTCACATACCATAAAATTAGATTGATTTAAAGTGTACAACTTAGTGGGTTTGGGTATTTTAGAGTTGTGAAACCATTGCCTACAACGATCTAATTTTAGAACATTTCATCACCTCAAAAATAAATCCAGTACTTATCAGCAGTCATTCCCCACACTGATTCCAGCCCCAGGCTACCAATAGTCTACATTCTTTCTCTCTCTAGACTTGCCTATTCTGGGCATTTCACATCAATAGAAGCATACAATATGCGATGTTTTTGTGACTGGCTCCTTTCACTTAGCATATCTTTTTTTTTTTTTTAGTTAGAGTCCCACTCTGTTGCCCAGGCTTGAGTGCAGTAGCACACTCACAGCCACCACAGCCTCGACCTGCTG
>CAUYQG010168944.1:0-18007 GCA_963574415.1 Tarsius wallacei | reverse complement strand
AGCAGAAAGTGGCTTTTTCTCCCCCGCGCCCACAACTGTGACTGCTTTCTGGGACTGAATTTATCTTCATGACTTTCCCTTCCTGTCATGCCACATTTCTGCTGATCATTGAAAATGAAATGGCCTCTTTTTTTTTTTTTTTGTGTTGGAGTCTAACTCTTTGTCACCCAGGCTGGAGTGCAGTGGTATGTTCACGGCCACCTCAGCCTCGACCTGCTGGGCTCCGGCGATCCTTCCGCCTCAGCCTTCCAAGTAGCTGGAGCTACAGGCGTGTGCCACCACACCTGGCTAGTTTTTGTGACTTTGTAGAGACGAGGTCTCACCAAGTGGCCTGGGGTGGTTAAAATTGCCATTTCTAATGTCAGTCGCCAGGCGTGGTGACGAATGCCTGTGGTCATAGCAACTTGGGGGACCGAGTTAGGAGGATGGCTTGAAGCCAGGAGTTCTGGACTGTAGTGTGCTATGCTGAGTGGGCATCCACATTAAGTGCAGTATCAATATGGTGGCCTCCTGGGAGTGGGGGACCACCAGGTTGCCTAAGGATGAGTTGACCTATGTCCGAAATAGAGCTGGCCAAAACTTCCATGCTGATCAGTAGTGGGATTGTGTCTATGAATAGCCACTGTACTCCAGCCTGGGCCACATAGCAAGACTCTTAAAAAAGTCACTCGGTCACTTTCAACTTAAAATGTGATCACCCTGCCTGGGTGTATCTTAGCCCATCTGTGCTGCTGTAACAAAATATCCAAGACTGGGTAATTTATAATGAAGAAAAATTTATTTCTTACAGTTAGAGTCTGAAAAGTCCAAGGTTAAGGTACTGGCATTCATGTCTGGTGAAGCGACTCTCAGTTTCCAAGATGACACCTTGTTGCCAGGTGCAGTGGCTCAAGCCTGCAATTCCAGCACTTTGGGAGGCAGAGGCGAGAGGATTGCCTGAGCCCAGGGGTTCAAGACCAGCTTGTATAACATGGGGAGACCTTGTCTCTACAATAAATCAAAAAATTAGCTGGGCATGGTGGTTCATGCTTATAGTTCCAGCTATTTGAAAGGCTGAAGTGGAAGGATAGTCTGAGCCCAGCAGGTTGAGGCTGCAGTAGCCATGAGTGTACCACCGCACTTCAACCTGGGTGACAGAGTGAGACTCAACTCAGGAAAATAAAATAAAATAAAATAAAATAAAAGATGGCATCTTGTTGCTATGTCCACACATGGCCTAAGGTGGAAGGGCAAGAGAGGGCACTACCTTCAACCTGGAGACTTCTATGAAGATGCTAATCTCACTCGTGACTTAATCACCTCCCAAAGGCCACACCTCTCAGTACTGTTGCTTTGGGGACTAAATGTCAACATAAATTTTGGAGGAACACCATCGTTCAAACTATAGCAGCTGGGGCCAGCCTCTTCAGCCATTCCACATCCTCATCCCAGCCTCTGGCCTCCCGCAGCTTCCAGCCATCCCAGAACATCTGTTCTTTCCTGGGCCATGCGGGGTTTTGAGAATCTGCCCTGGCCTGCCCACCTGGCCCTGGGCGCCTGGCTCTGGTTGCTTCAGAGGAGGGATTTCTCTGAGGAGGAGGATGTGCTCACTCCAGGTTACATTTGGGATGGCGAGGCTTGCTGTTCTCAGCTGGACCCTGGCAGTTTCCGCCCCTAGTGGATGCCGGTCCTGTCACCATGGGTCCTGTTCAACTCCTGCTAAAGCCCTATGGCGCATGCTAGGACAGAGCACACGCTCAGCCTTCTGCAATGCACACCTCGGCTTTAGGAAGGATTTGTACCCACTTGGGAAGGAGAAAAGCAAAGGAGCATCGCTAGATGCAGACCTGGTGTGCTGCTGTGTCAGAAAAGCAAGAGAGACCCAGTGCAGCATCATGTCATTTCAGGGCCTCCAGAGTCACACCAGTTCGATACCTGCTCCAGGTAGCACCCTGTTTTTTCTTTTCTTTTTTTTTTTTTTGAGCTGGAGTCTCACTCTGTTGCCCGGGCTGGAGTGCAGTGGCACACTCACGGCCACTGCAGCCTCGACCAGCTGGGCTCAGGCGATCTTTCCGCCTCTGCCTTCCAAGTAGCTGGAGCTATAGGCACACGCCACCACGCCCGGCTAATTTTTTGATTTGTTGTAGAGCTAAGGTCTCGCCAAGTTGTCCAGGCTGGTCTTGATCCCGTGGGCTCAGCCAATTCACTCACCTCAGTCTCCCAAAGTGCTGAGATTATAGGTGTGAACCACTGTGCCTGACCTTTTCTTTCCTTCTTTCTTTTTTTTTTTGAGTTGGAGTCTCACGCTATTGCCCAGGCTACTGGACTCAGGTGATCCTTCTGCCTCAACCTTTCTAGTAACTGGAACTACAGGCATGCGTCACCATGCCCGGCTAATTTTTTGATTTATTTTAGAGATGAAGTCTTGCCACATTGCCCAGGCTGGTCTTGAACCCGTGGGTTTTGGCAATTCTCTCACCTTGACTTCCCAAAGTTCTGGGATTATAGGCGTGAACCACCATGCCTGGCCTTTTCTTTTTTTTAATTACAAAGTTATATATGCTTGTTGGAAAAAAGTCAATCAATACAGAAATCGATAATGTCTAGAAAATGAAAGTCCTCTGTGTTCTCCCACTTCCTGTGTGAACTTTCCAATGCAGATCTGACAAATTTGTGTATACGTGTACTACTTGGTGCACATGTATGTTTTATTTTATTTTAAAAATTTTCTCCTTTTTATTTTATTTATCTAGGGTATACCACATGATGTTTGATATACAGATACACAGTGACATGATTAATTACAGTCAGGCAAATTAACATTGTCTCACAGTTGCATATGTGTTTGTGTGTGTGTGTGTGTGTGTGTGTGTGTGTGTGTGTATGGTGGGGTTAAGAGCACTGGAAGTCTTTCAGCAAATGTCTAGTGTACAGTACGATGGGATTAACTGTAGCCCAACACTGCACATTCTGTAACTGCAACTTTATACCCTTTAATCTACAGTTCCGTGTCCCTCTTCCCCCCGCCCCCATAATTACCATGATCCCACTCTCAGTTTCTATGTATTTTATTTTTTATTTTTTTAAGAGTCCTCATGTGAGTGAGATTACACAGTACTTGTCTTTCTGTGCCTGGCTTATTCCACTTAGTACAGTGACCTCCAGGTTCATCACGTTGTTGCAAATGCAGGGTTTCCTTATTTTTTGAGACTGCATAATATTCTGCAAATATGCATTTTAGGGTTTTTTTTTTTTTAGTTGGGGTCCCACTCTGTCACCCAGGCTGGAGTGCTGTGGCACAATCACGGCTCACTGTAGCCTTGACCCTCCCGGGCTTAGGCTATCCTTCTGCCTCAGCCTCCTGAGTAGCTGGGACTACAGGTGCACACCACTGGCTAATTTTTTAATTTTTTTTTTTGTAGAGATGAGTTCCTGTTATGTTGCCCAGGCTGGTCTTCAATTCCTGGGCTCAAGCAATCCTCCCTCCTCGGCTTTCCAAAGTGCTGGGATTACAGGTGTGAGCCACTGAGCCTGGCCTTGTATTTTAAAAATAAGTAATAATATGTATATGTATATGTGTATACCTTCAAAGATTTGCCTGATAGCTGCCAGGATAACATTGTGCCCTTCTGGGCAATGAGAGCTGTGAGACCAGGGCTGACCAGCAGACTCCTCTGTGGGATAAATGGGCTCTGTTCTTCTCTGTACCTTTGCAGTAGCCACACCTCATGTGTAGCTACTGAGCCCTTAGAATGTTATGGGTGCAGCTGCAATAGAATTGAAATTTTAATTACATTTTTTTTTGAGTAGGAGTCTCACTCTGTCACTTAGGCTGGAGTGCAGAGGCACGCTCACGGCAACCGCAGCATTGACCTGCTGGGCTCAGGCGATCCTTTCGCCTTAGACTTCCAAGAAGCTGGAGCCACAGACATGCACCACCACACCTGGCTAATTAGTTTTTTCTTTTGAATGTGAGTCTCACTCTGTCACCCAGGCTGCAGTGCAGTGGCATGATCACGGCCACTGCAGCCTTGACTTGCCGGGGCTGGGTTCAGGTGATCCTTCCACCTCAGTCTTCCAGGTAGTTGGAAACACAGGTGTGTGGCACCATTCCTTGCTAAGTTTTTGATTTATTATAGAATGAGGTCTTGCCAAGTTGCCCAGGTTGGTCTCGAACCCCTGGACTCAGGCAATCCTCTTGCCTCGGCCTCCCAAAGTGCTAGGATTACAAGCGTGAGCCACCGTGCCTGGCTTAATTAGTTCTAATTTGAATTTTAGTAGACACTTGTGGGTAAGTAAAAATCAGCCACAATTTCTTCTGCCTAGGAGAACCTCTCTGCCAGGCAAGCACTCTGTCTTCTCAGTGTTCACACTGAGAAATCTGCTTCCTAGCAGGCTGGGAGTGGGGGTGATTAGCACACCATGCTGCATGGGAGAGGAACTGGTGGGAGGGGTTGCTGAGCTGAAGGTTATGTGCAAGATTAGTAGTGCACTGCAGTGTTCTTACTGTTCTTCTCCCTTTTTTTTTTGAGTTGGTGGCATGCTCATGATTACCGCAGCCTCGACCTGCTGGGCTCAGGTGAAACTTCCGTCTCAGCCTTCCAAGTAGCCAGAGCTACAGGTATGTGCTACCACGCCCAGCTAATTTTTTATTTATTGTAGAGACGAGGTCTCACCATGTTGCTCAGGCTGGTCTCGAATCTGCGGGCTCAGGTAATCCTCTCACCTAGGTCTCCCAAAGTGCTGGGATTATAGGCTTGAGCCACCATGTCCGGCCTTTTTTTCCCCTCTCACTATGTTGTCCAGGCTGGGCTCGATGTCCTTGGCTCTAGCTATTCTCTTACCACAGACTCCCGAGTAGCTGGGACCACAGGTGCCACCATGCCTGGCTAATTTTTGCATTTTTTTGTGGAGATGGTTTCTTGCTATGTTGCTCAGGCTGATTTCAAACTCCTGACCTCAAGCATTCCTCTCACCTGAGCCTCCCAAAGGGCTAGGATTATAAGCATGAGCCACCACTGCCAGTATGGTGATTTTTTTTCTTGACCAATTTTCTATATGATTAGAGATCTTTCCAAAATTCTGAAACTATATTTGAATACTACTGTATTCTTTGCATTTCACTCTCAGGTTTTGTTTTGCTTTATTTCATTTTTTCCCCTCGACAATAATTCATCCTAGACCAAGCATTGTTTCATTGGAGCCCTAAAGGACACCCAAGATAAGGCAACCGGCAGGTGGTGAGGGGACGGGCCCCTGGGCAGTTATGGCATCCAGTGGGGTCTGAGTAGGTAGCTGGAAACCCCAGCTGCTTCCCTCTGCCCCGAGTGACCCATAACTTTCAACAGCAGCAGCTTGTCCTCTGACTGCATGATTTAGGGTAGCTTTACTTGCAATTGCCACAAACTGGAAATCACCCAAAGGCCCTTTGCCCAGGGAATGGAAAAACAAACTGGTACGTCCATATCCTGAGCCACTTCACAGAGATGAAAAGGAATGAACGGCTAATACACACAACAGGGGCAATGTTCACACGCATGTTGTGCTGAGTGAAAGACTGTGCACACCTGTCCACGTGCCGTAGGAATCAGCTCATGTGACTCTCTGAAAAAAGAACACTAGCCACAGAAATCAGGTAAGAGGAGGCTCCCAGGGCAGCAGGTGGGGACAGAGGGAAATTGTGAAGGAGCGTGAGGGAAGATGTGGGGGTGATGGCAGTGTTCTGTGTCTTGGTTGTGGTGGCAGCCACGTGTTTGTATCTCCTGTGAGAACCCCAAACCAAGGCCTGTACATGACAAGGTGTGGATTTTTATGTATGTATTTAATTTAATTTAGTTGAGATGTACAACATGGTGTTTTACTATACATATGCTTAGTGAAATGATACTACAGACAAGCAAGTAAGCATATCCATCATCTCACAGTCACCTTTTTTCTGTGATAAAAGTACCTAAAATCTACTCTCAGCAAATTTCTAATATTCTATCTATTATCTATCTATCCATCATCGTCATCATCATCATTTATCTGTATTAATTTTTATAGAGATGAGGTCTCACTATGTTGCCTAGGCTGTTCTTGAACTCCTGGGCTCAAGCGATCCTCCCATCTCAGCTTCCCAAAGTGTTGGGATTGCAGGTGTAAGCCACTGTGCCCAGCTAATATTTTTAACTGTAGTCCTTGTGCTGTACATCAGATCTCTGGGCTTCTTTATCCGACATAACCACAATTTTGTGCCTTTTTTTTTGAGTTGGAGTATCATTCTGTCTCCCAGGCTGGAGTGCAGTAGCACGCTCATGGCCACCGGGGTTTCGACCTGCTGTGCTCAAGTGATTCTTCTGCCTCAGTCTTCCAAGTAGCAGGAGCTAGAGGCGTGCGCCACCATGCCCAGCTAATTTTTCTTGATTTATTGTAGAGACAAGGTCTCACCAAGTTGCCCAGGCTTGTCTCGAACCCCTGGGCTCAGGCAATCCTCTTGCCTCGACCTCTCAAAGTGCTGGGATTATGGGCTTAAACCACTGTGCCTGACCATTTTGTTGTTGTTGTTGTTGTTTTTTAAATTTTTAAATTTTGACCATCATCTCCTCATTTCCTTCACCCCTCGTAACAAATGTTCTGCTCTCTGTTTCTGTGTATTCAGGTTTTGTTTTGTTTTTTTAAGACTCCTTGCATAAATGAAGTCATACAGTATTTTTCTTTCTGTGCCTGGCTTATTCCACTTAGCACAATGAACTCCAGATTTATCCATGCTATGGCAAGTGGCAGGGTCTCCCTTAAAGACTGAATACTATTCTGTGTATATACCACAATTTTTGTATTCATTCATCTGTCAGTGTATACTTAGTTTTTTTCTGTATCTTAGCTATTGTGAATAATGTTGCAATGATCATGGGTGCACAAATGTCTCTATGAGATGATGATTTTATTATCTTTGGGTATATACCTAGAAGAAGAATTGCTGGGTCATATGGCAGTTCTATTTTAAATTTCTTTTTTTTTGTTTTCAGTTAGGATCTCACTCTGTTACCCAGGCTGGAGTGTCATGGCATAATCACAGCTCACTGTGACTTCAATCTTCTGAGCTCAGGTAATCCTCCTGCCTCAGACTCCCCAGTAGCTGGGACTACAAGCCTGAGTTTCCACGTTTGGCTAATTTTTTGATTTTTTTTTTTTTTGTAGAGACAAGGTCTCACTGTGTTGCCCAGGCTGGTTTCAAACTCCTGGGCTCAAGCAATCCTCCTGCCTTGGCTTTCCAAAGTATTGGGATTACAGGTGTGAGCCAACGTGCCCTAGTCCTATTTTTAATTTCTTTTTTTTTGAGCTGGAGTCTCACTCTGTCACCCAGGTTGGAGTGCAGTAGCATGCTTATGGCCACTGCAGCCTTGACTTGCTGGGCTTAGGTGATCCTTCTGCTTCAGCCTTCCAAGTAGCTGAAACTACAGGCATGCGCCACCATGTCCTGGCAATTTTTTAATTTATTGTTGAGACGAGATCTTGACAAGTTGCCCAGGCTGGTCTCGAACCCGTGGTCTTGGGTAATCCTCTCACCTCTGCTTCCCAAAGTACTGGTATTCCAGGCATGAGCCACCGTGCCTGGCTATTTTTAATTTCTTTAGGAACCTCCATATTGTTTTCCACAATGGCTGCACCAATCTACATTCCCACTAACAGTGTGTAAGGGTTCCCTTTTCTCCACACCTCCACCAACACTTGTTATCTCTTGTCTTTTTGATAAGCCATCCTAACAGGTGAGAGTGATATCTCATGTTGGTTTTGATGTGCATTTCTCTGATGATTAGTGATGTGGAACACCATTTTATATACCTGATGTTCATTTTGGTTTCTTCTTTGGAAAAATGTCTACTAAGGTCCTTTGCTCATTAAAAAAAATTAGATTACTTGTTTTTTTTGTTATTGAGTTGTGTGAGTTCCTTGCATATTTTGGATATGAGCCCCTTATCTGATAAATGATTTACAAACAGTTTATTTCAATTTGTTCGTTGCCTTTTCACTCTGTTGGCTGTTTCTTTTGCTGTATAGAAGCTTTTTGGTTTGATGTGTTCCCACTTGTTCGTTTTTACTTTGTTGCCTATGCTTTCAGTGAGATATTAAAAAAATGCCAAGGCTAATATCAAGGAGTTTTTTTCTCCTCTGTTTTCTTCTAGGAGTTTTGTAGTTTTAGAGCTTACATTTAGGTCTTTAACCCATTTTGAATTGATTTTTGGATATGGTGTAAGGTAAGGGTTCAGTTTTAATCTTTTGCATGTGAGTGTCCAGTTTTCCTAAACCATTTATTTATTTGAGTCAGAGTCTCACTCTGTCGCCCAGGCTGGAGTACAGTGGCATGCTTACAGCCACTGCAGTCTCAACTTTCTGGGCTCAGGCGATCCTACCATCTCAGCCTTCCAAGTAATTGGAACCACAGGTGCATGCCACCACACCTGGCTAATTTTTTAAAAAAAATTTATTGTAGAGATAAGGTCTTACCAAGTTGCCTAGGCTGGTCTCAAACCCCTGGGCTCAGGCAATCCTCTCGCCTCCACCTCCCAAAATGCTGGGATTACAAGCGTTAGTCACCATGCCTGCCTAATACCATTTACTGAAGAAACTATTCTTTCTCCATTGTGTCTTCTTGGTGGCCTTGTCAAAACACTAGTTGACTGCATGTGCTTGGGCTTATTTCTAGACTTTATTCTGTTTTAATAAAGGTGTGGATTTTTACTGCATATAAATCAAACCTCAATTAACCTGGCTATAAAAAAATTCCCTGGTTCACCAATGAGTTCCTTTCTTCTTGAGCTTGTTTGACCTGCTGTCACTCTAGCCTCGGCATCTGAAGTCCTTGCTGCCCCTTGCAGTGTCTGGTCCATGGAGACTCAGGTCTCTCACCCTCTCATTCACCGCAGCATTCTACACACAGTTTTCAATGACAGTAGTCAGGATAGGAACCAACCGTGGATACTGGCTCTGGACACCAGGCTCTGTCCTAAAGGTCTCAGGCTCATCCATTCATTCCTTTTGGCAATCCAATATGGTGGGTGCCATTATTGTCCCCATTTTGCAGATGAGGAAACCTAGGCACAGAGAGACTTGTCATTTGCCACACCCCTCTGCTGAGCTCAGACACTCATTCCTCTCATGCCAGGGTCCCTGACTCACCCAGGAGGCTGCAGAAAAGCTTCTGGCCTACCAAGCTCTGCTGAACTCATGCCTTTGTTGGGCTGTGGTCCTGCAGCTACCCCATGGAGCTGAAGAAGCAGGCCTGTGTCTGTCTTTCCTCCAGCTTCTCAAGGAAAGGCTTTATGTTTGAGCCTGGCATATACCAACAGCTCCATTAAATATTAGTCGAACAGGTGAGTCAGGAAGTCAGTGAGTAAAATTTGTATTTTAAAGACATAGTCGGGCACAGTGGCTCAAGTCTGTAATCCCAGCACTTTGGGAGGCCAAGGCAAGAGGATTGGCTGAGCTCAGGGGTTCAAGACCAGCCTGGACAATTGGCAAGACCTCCTCTCTACAATAGATTAAAAAATTAGCCCAGCATGGTGGCGCACATCTGTAGTTGCAGTTACTTGGAAGGTTGAAGCAGAAGGATCACCTGAGCCCAGCAGGTCAAGGCTGTGGTGGCCATGAGTATGCCACTGTACTCCAGACTGGGTGACAGAATGAGACTCCAACTCAAAAAAAAAAAAAGTGATAGAGGCTGGGTGCAGTGGCTGATACCTGCAATCCCAGCAATTTAAGAGACCAAGGTGGGAGGATTGCTTGAGGCCAGGGGTTCAAGACCAGCCTGGACAACATAGCAAAGGCCTTGTCTTTAAAAACAAAAAAATTAGCCAGATCTGGTAGCACTAGGAGGCTGAGGATCGACCAGGAGTTGGAGGTTGCAGTGAACTATGATCAGGCCACTGCACTCCTGCTTGGATGACAGAGACCCTGTCTCTAAAAACAAACAAACAAACAAACAAACATCAAAGTAACACATGATGGAAAGAATCTGACCTGCCCACAGCCACCTTCCTATGAGGGAAAGGAGCATGGGATAGGGATTGGAGGCCAAGTCCTGCTTTGACTTCTCTACTTGCTGTCTCTGGCATATCCTCGTTTTCACTTCCCTCACTGTCAGGGGGCAGTCATTGCAGTCAAAGGGCTGCTGAGAGTGTCAGAGGAGACAGGTGCCCAGCATGGCCAGTGTCACCCCCACCCGACTTTCCTGGGACTCCCTTGCCTGTGTGAGTGCCTTGGAGGACAGGTCCAGTGGATCCAGCCAGCTCAGGGCTGAGCTGAAGGCCACAATTGATTCTGTTGGGAAAATCCAGCTCTGTGAGTAACCTTACTCTGGTATCTCTGCCTTTGCTATGATGCAAACTTGCTCACTCCATGCCGAGACCACATCCTTCCTGCCTTGCTGGGGCTGTGGCCACTATAAATTCAGCACATTTCCTCTCTAGCTAGTCCTGAAGCTGGTGTCTGGGTGAGTCCGGATCCCTGGAGCAGGATGGCAGCAGGGCTTGGGAGCACTGGGGAGGGTGTGTTGGGGGTAGGGCTTTTCTCGGTCGATGGCCTTGGAGTTTCTTTTGTTGGCATCTGAGTCGGTCCTCCAACAATGTTTCTGGCATGTTCTTTTACATTTGTCATTGTTTTGGACTCTGCGTGAACAAGTGTATGTGTGTATGTGTGGGAGAAGCTAGGACAGGGCAGTGACTATAGATTATACCTATGGCTTCAGTGGATTTGCCTGGTGTTCCCCCAGGGGAGCAGATAGATGGGACACAGAGAAGAAGAGGAACCTTCGAACCATAGGGCAGTGAGGTCAGGACAGGAGCAGAGTGTGCAAAGGCCAGTGTTGAAGCTTGGAGGAGGAATCCCAACAGGAAGGAGGATTGCAGGTGCCAGCGGGGAGGGTCTGTGGAGCTGGCTGGCCCATGTGGAGACCAGTCCCCCTAGGAGGCATAAAGAATGGACCTGCACATGAGGTCAGGGATAGAAAGGTAAGAATGAAGATGGGATGGGGAGAGAGGCGTGGGTCTGAGTGTCTCGGCACTGAACTTTGGTCACAGAGTTCCAATCTGGAGAGTCCTGTTGTTGTTGAGGTCCTGTCCCTCCCTTAGGCGTGATCTGTGGCTTTGGGTGGATGTAGTACTTTGCCAAATAGTGGACAATGAAGGGATCCAGGAGGGAGCAATTCCAAACAAAATCAATGTGTTCATCCAGCCACACTAGGAGACATGGAGGAGCTAAGGACGGGCAGGTGATTCCTGGCTTTTGTGGAACTCAGAGGCTAGTTAGGAGGACTTGTTAGTGAACATACCAAGACATATTTGGGGTAAATGCTGGGGAGGTGCATTTGTCTTTTAGCCATTTTTTTTTTTTTTTTTTTTACCATCTTTGTTGTTTCTGTCTGATGGAAACATCTAAGTTAAGTAGGAGAAGACATAGTCTCGGACCTCTGGTCTAGATTCTGGCTCTGTTCCTTCCTGCCTGTGAACCCCAGGCGTGTTTCTTAGTTTCCCTAAGACTCAGTCTCTCCATCTATAAAAAGGGGCTAGGAACATAGGTACCTCAGAGAGCTTTGTGCAGGTTAGGCAAGCAAAAATACCAGTCAGTGCCTAGTCCATGATAAACTCTAAGTAGATGAGAATTATGATAAGTATGATAACTGTAGGTTCTGCAAGGAGGCACTGAAGAGATGTACGTGTTTATTATCTCCCATATGCACCCCAAGGTCCATCTTAGTCCAGTTTCTGTCAGCCAGTGGACTGGTGGGAGGGCATTGAGACTGTCCCTCCTTACATGCACCGTGTCCCCTCCTCCCTTCCTAGCCACGTGCAGCTCCTACGCTGCTGTCTCCTGGGCACCTCCAGCTTTTGTCCATCATCCATCCTCCTTCAGGTCAAAACTGAACTGGAGACTTTAGTTGGAAGGAAGTTGAAACAATCCCTTCTGCTTTCTGGCTCTTCAGATGAGGAAGCTGACATTGAGGAATAAGGAAGAATTTTTCCAGGGTCAGGGCCCAGTAAGCAATGGGACTGAAAGTCTCTTGGTGGCCTATCAAGGTGGCACCATGAAGTGGTTTCTCCTGTGATCATGTTTTTGTTGTTGCTGTTTGTGAGTCTGCGTCTCGCTGTGACACCCAGGCTGGAGTGCTGTGGCACGATCATGGCTCACCACAGCCTTGACCTCCTGATCTGCCTGCCTCAGCCTCTTGAGTAGCTGGGATGACCGGCACATACTACCACGTCTGGCTAATTTTTCTTGTTTTTTTTGAGTTGAAGTCTCACTCTGTCACCCAGACTGGAGTGCAGTGGCCGCTCCCGGCCACTGCAGCCTTGACCTGTTGGGCTCTGGCGATCCTTCTGCCTCAGCCTTCCAAGTAGCTAGAACTACAGGCTACCATACCCGGCTAATTTTTTTGATTTATTGTAGAGATGCAGTCTCGCCAAGTTGCCCAGGCAGGTCTCAAACCCGCGGGCTCAGGCAATCCACTCACCTCGGCCTCCCAAAGTGCTGGGATTACAGGCTGAGCCACCGAGCCCGGCCAATTTTTTTTTTTTTTTTTGAGTAGGAGTCTCATTCTGTCACTCAGGCTGGAGTGCAGTGGCATGCTCATGGCTACCACAGCCTCGACCTGCTGGGCTTAGGTGATCCTTCCGCCTCAGCCTTCCAAGTAGCTGGAACTACAGACATGCACCACCACACCCAGCTAATTTTTTGATTTATTGTATAGATGAGGTCTCACCAAGTTGCCCAGGCTGATCTCGAACCCCTGGAGTCAGGCAATCCTCTCACCTCTGCCTCCCAAAGTGCTAGGATTACAGGCTTGAACCACTGCGCCTGGCCTCTATTTTTTTTTATTTTTGTAGAGACAAGGTCTCGCTATGTTGCCTAGGCTGGTCTTGAACTCCTGGGCTCAAGCAATCCTCTTGCCTCAGTCTCCCTAAGTGTTGGGAATACAGGTGTGAGCCACTGCTAATATAACCATGTGTATGGTTTTATTTATATATATTTTTTTCCTCCATAGGGAAACCTTCCTTCTATGACTCAGGACACACTCCTGGATCAAGCCAACAGGAGAGCCTTCTGCTAAGTATAAAATTAAAGATGATGACTTGTTATGCTCACGAGGTATTTTTTCTTTTGTGTTTTCTGAATTTTTGATAATTTACTTCTCTCTAAGTGGAGACTTCAGAGGAAACTCTTCTTTTCATCTGCTGTTTTCCCTGCCTGGTGTCCCAGTGTGGACCAGAGCCCTTGGACCCTGGACGAGGTTGTGGATGAGCATGGAGAGCATCCGCTGCCAGCTGGCCCACTACCTGGAAGACCTGGAGGATGTGGACTTTAAGAAGTTCAAGATGTATCTGGAAGACTATCCTCCCCAGAAGGGCTGCATCCCGCTCCCAAGGGGCCAAACAGAGAAGGCAGACCACGTGGACCTTGCCACCCTAATGATCGACTTCAATGGGGAGGAGAAGGCGTGGGCCATGGCTGTGGGCATTTTTGCTGCCATCAACAGGAGAGATCTTTATGAGAAAGCCAAGAGGGACACACCCAAGTGGGGTGAGTGCAAAGAAGACTATTTTTTATTTTTATACTTTGAGTCGGGATGTCACTCTGTTGCCAAAACTGAAGGACAGTGGGTCGATCACAGTTTACCACAGGCTTGATCTCCTGGGCTCAGGCTATACTCCCACCGCAGTCTCCTGAGTACCTGGGACAACAGCCTGTGCCACCATACTGGGATTTTTTTTTTTTTGAGACAGGCTAGTCTTGAACTCCTGGGCTCAAGTAGTCTTCCCTCCTTGGCCTCCCAATGTGCTGGGATTGTGGGCGTGAGCCACCATGCCCGTCCAGGAAGACTTTTTTCAAAAAAAAATTTAATTTGAAAGATATGTGGTACAATTCGGGGTTAAGTATACAAATTTTCATTATTCAGGTACCTTTGTTGATGAGGTGTGCCCCCCTGTCTGGCAGAATCCCACTACTGTTAATCCCGCCCCCTACCCCCCAGCAATTTCCCACTACTGACAATCCTTATCTTATAGTATTATGATAATTGTTCCAGGTCCACTTATTAGTGAGAACATATGATACTCAGTTGTTTCTGTGATAGATCACTCAGTATTATAGACTCAAAAGTCCATCCAAGTTGCTGTGAAGTTCATAATTTTGTCCTTTATGACTACATAATATTCCATCGTGTATATGTACCACAATTTTTTAAATCCAGTCCTCGTTCGATGGGCAGCACAGTTGGTTCTATGTTTTTGCTATTGTGAACAATGCTGCAACATTGTTGCATGTGCAACAATGCATGTGCAGGTATCTTTTTCAAAGAGTGACTTGAGTTCCTATGGGTATATTCCCAGTAGTGGAATTGCGGGGTCATATGTAAGGTCAATTTTTAGGCCTTTTAGGAATCACCAAACTGTTTTCCAAAGAGATTGTACTAGTTTACACTCCCACCAACAGTGTAGAAGCATTCTCTTTTCACCACATCCTCTCCAGCATCTGTTGTTTTTTTTAATTGATGATGGCCATCCTCAGGAAGACTATTTTTAAAAAAATTGTAATGAAGTACACATAACATAAAATTTGTCATCTTAATAATTTTTAAGTGGACAGTTCAGTAGTTTTAAGCACATTCACATTGCTGTGTAGCCACTCTCTAGAACTTTTTTCATTGTGCAAAACTGAAACTCCTCACCCAGTAAACAATAATTCCTTATTGTCCCATTCTTCCAGCCCCTGGTAACTACAATTCTATCTTCTGTCTCTATGACTTTGACGATTCTGGGTCCTCGTGGAAGTGGAATTACACAGTCTTTGTTTTTTGTGTCTGACTTATTTCACTTAGCGTAGTATCCTCAGGGTTCATGCATGTTGTGGCATGTATCAGAATGTCCTTCTTTTTTAAGACTATTCCATTGTATGTAGGTATCACATTTCATTCATAGATACTTGGGTTGCCTCCATTTTTCATTATTATCACTGCTGTTATGCATACCAGTGTACAATATATCTCTTCAAGACCCTGCTTTGGATTCTTTTGGGTATATTCTCAGGGGTGGAATTTCTAGTTCGCATGGTAATTCTTTGTTTAATTTTTTGGGGAGCTGTCATATTGCTTTCTATAGCATCTGCACCCATATTATTTTCCCACCAGTGACACATGAGGGCCCCCGTTTCTCCATATCCTTATGAATACTTGTCATTTTCCATCTTTCCTTTTTTTTTTTAAGTTGGAGTCTCACTCTGTCACCCAGGCTGGAGTGCAGTGGCATGCTCCAGCCATCGCAGCCTCGACCTGCTGAGCTCAGGTGATCCTTCCATCTCAGCCTTTCAAGTAACTGGAACTATAGGCACATGCCACCATGCCCAGCTAATATATATATATATATATATATTTTTATTGTAGAGATGAGATCTCACCAAGTTGCCCAGGCTGGTCTCGAGCCCGTGAGCTCAGGCAATCCTCTCACCTTGGCCTCCCAAAGTGTTGGGATTATAGGCATGAACCACTGTGCCCGGCCCTCATCTTTCCTTTTTTGTAGTAACATTCTAATGAGAGTGAGGTGGTATCTCATTGTAGTTTTGATTTTTATTCTCCTAATAACTAGTGACGTTGAGTACCATTTTATGTGCTTATTAGCCATTTATATATCTTCTTTTTAGAACATTTATTTTATTTTACCTAACTTATCAAAAATATTATTTCAAAATATAAGCAACATGACAAGTTTTATTAATGAGATATTTTACATTCTTTTTTCATACTACATCTTTGCAATTTGGTGTACATTTTTCCTTTAATCTCACCTCAATTAAGACTAAGCACATTTCAGGTGGTCAATAGCCACCTATAGCTAGTGGCTATCATATGAATACCTTCTTAAGTTTTTTTTTTAAATTTAGAGTTATGCCAGGCATGGTGGCTCACACCTGTAATCCCAGCACCTTAGGAGGCAGAGTGAGAGGATTGCCTGAGTTCAGGGGTTCGAGACCAGCCTGGGCAACTTGGCGAGATCTTGTCTTTATAATAAATAAAAAAATTATCCTAGCGTGGTGGTGCACACCTATAGTTCCAGATATATGGAAAGTTGAGGCAGAAGGATTGCCTTAGCCCAGCAGGTCGAGGCTGTGGTGGCCATGAGTGTGTCACTGCACTCCATCCTGGGTGACAAAGTGAGACTCCAACTAAAAAAAAAAATTTTTTTTAGAGTTGTGGAGTACAAGTATGGATTTACTATATAAGTAGGTTGCTTGCAGGTTAAGTTTAGGCTTCTAGCTTATATATCTTCTTTGGAGAAAGATCTATTCAAGCTCTTTCCCACTTTTTAATCAGGTTGTTTGTCACTGATTTGTAGAAGTTCTTTATATAATATATTCTTGATATTAACTCATCATGTATATGATTTGCAAATGTTTTCTCCCATTTTGTGGGTTGCATTTTCACTCTGTTGTTTGTGTCCTTTGATTCACAGAAGTTGGTATGATTTTTTAAAAATTGCTTGTATTATCTTGACTTCCTCCTCTGTTTCCCTCTTGAGGTAGTGCAGTTTGCTTTTTTTAACTCCTCTAAAAGCCCAACTTGAATTTTTCCCTACCCCTGGGAGCTCAACTGGATAAGTGCTCCTTTCTCCAAGTCCCTCCAGCACCTGGACCTGCTCCAGGTTTCTATCCAACTCTTCAGATCACGTGCTTTGTCCGGTGTCTGCCTGTGTGATCAACAAGCTTGAGTCTCACTTCCTGTGGCTTGGGGCACTCTCTCTTCTGACAGAATTGTGTAATTTGTGGGAAGAAGCCTTTTCTTTGGCCACTACTTGGGGAACTGGAATGTATAAGAAATTGTCTTTTTAAAAAAAATTTATTTATTTATTTGTTTATTTTAGTTGGAGAGTCTCACTTTGTCACTCAGGCTGGAGTGCAGTGTCACTCTCATGGCCACCGCAGCCTCAACTTGCTGACCTCAGGTTATCCTTCCACTTTAGCCTTCCAAGTACCTTGAACTACAGGCATGTGCCACCACTCCCGGCTAATTTTTTAATTTATTGTAGAGATGAGGTCTTGCCAGTTTGCCCGGGCTGGTCTCGAACCTGTGGGCTTAGGCAATCCTCTCACCTCGGCCTCCCAAAGTGCTGGGATTATAGGCGTGAGCCACTGCATTCGGTCAAGAAATTCTCTTAACCTCTGTGTACATGATGAGGGCAAGTTTCTTCCTTCTGTCTTGGTGATCTGGACAAAGAAAGCACCAGAAAGGACTCTGACAAGGTGAAGAATCACAGTATGATAATGTTGAGCTGGTGGGGTGGGAGGGGCATTTGAAAGGGATCAGTAGATTGGGGGAAACATGATGAGGTAGAGTGGTAGAATGGTGTAATGAGAGAGAAAAAAAATATGGGAGAGGGAAGTGGCAGGGTATGGAGCTGTGGCTGTCAGAAACAAATTCCATTTAGTAACACAAGGATCACTGGGCACAGGCTGTGGAGTGTGCCTGTCATCCTAGCTACTCAGGAGGCTGAGGCAGGAGGATTGCATGAAGCCAGGAGTTTGAGACCCTGAGCATACAGAAAGACCGCATTTCTAAAAAAATTTTAAAAATAGCGCATTTATTATTGTGTCAGCATTTACATATTCATATAACCAAATGAAAGTATAATAATCATAGCTGTAGAAGTATGAAATTGTATAACAACTGTTCGTTAAACAGTTTTTATGAATTTTGTTGTACAACCAAGAACCCAGTGAGGTGGTTACTGGTGTCATCCTTGTTTTCAAAGCAATGAAGTGAGCCTGGTAGAGGTTGTAATGGCTCCTTCCTGGTCAGAGCCAGAGCTGGGATAAATCAGGCATGTCTTGGATCAAAGCCCAGCTCTTAACCACTCTGCCACATTGGCTTCCTTATCTAGATTTTGAGGCAGAAAAATTATAATTAAGGTTAGAAGTTATAACCTCCCTCCCCCCCCCCCGATAGAGTTAGGTTTTAGGTAAGAATTAGGCTTTGCTTGGCCATCCACAGTGATTCATGCCTGTA
>CAUYQG010168943.1:0-13597 GCA_963574415.1 Tarsius wallacei | reverse complement strand
TCTTACGAAAGTCTCTGGGATGCCATGAAGAAGTAGTAAGATGGGAATTCATAGCTCTACAAATGCACATGAAGAAAATGGAAGGATCATAAATTAACAGCATAGCAAGTCACCTAAGGAAGCTGGAAACCCAAGACCATCAAAACCCTAACTTCAGCAGAAGAATCCAGATCATCAAAATAAAAGCCCAAATTCGGGACATAGAAGACAGAAAGATAATACAAAAAAATCAATGAAACAAAAAACTGGTTATTTGAAAGGATAAACAAGATTGATAGTCCCCTAGCTAGACTGACCAAGAAAAAGAGAAAAAGCCCAAATAAACACAATCAGCAACACAAAAGATGAAGTCACAACTGACCCCGAAGAAATACAAAAGTTCATCAGAGACTACTGTGTACACTTGTATGGAAACAAACTTGAAAACCTAAAGGAAATGGAGGACTTTCTGACATCACACTACCTCCCTAGGTTGAAACAAGAAGAAATCGAGACCCTAAATAGACCAGTAATAATAAAGGAAATTATGTCATAAGAAAACTACCTACAAAAAAAAAAGCCCTGGACCACAAAGCTTTCCAGCAGAATTCTACAAGACATACAAGGAGGATCTGATACCAATCATACTGAAAGTATTATAGGTGATTGAGAAATATGGAACTCTCCCTAAATCATTTTATGAAGCTAACATCACATTGATACCCAAGCTAGGTAAAGATCCAACAAAGAAAGAGAATTACAGGCCAATAGCTTTGATAAACATAGATGCTGGAATTCTCAACAAGATTCTAGCAAACTGGATTCAACAACACATCTCAAAAAACATCCATCACAACAAAGTAGGCTTCATCCCCAGGATGCAAGACTGATTCAACATTCATAAGACCATAAACATAATTGAATACATCAACAGAGTCAAAACAAAAACCACATGATTATATCATTAGATGCAGAAAAAGCTTTTGATAAAATCCAGCACCCCTTCTTGATAAAAATCCTCAAATGCCTAGGCATAGGTGGAATATACCTCTAAATAGTAAAAATCATCTATGAGAAAGCCACAGCCAGCATACTCCTAAACAGACAAAAATTGGAACCATTTCCCCTGAAAACTGGAAAAAGACAAGGATGGCCACTCTCACCGCTCCTGTTTAACATAGTTTTGTAAGTCCTAGCTAGAACAATCAGAGAAGAGAAGGCAGTCAGGGGTATCCAAATAGGAAATGAGGTAGTCAAGTTATCTCTCTTTGCAGATGACATGACAATATACCTTGAAAACTCAAGAAAATCTGTCAAAAACATCCTTGCACTGATAAAAGACTTTGGCAAAGTCTCAGGGTATAAAATAAATGTGCAAAAGACAATCACATTTCTTTACACCAATAATAAACAATCGGAAACCCAAATAAAAAGCACAATCCTTCACAATAGCCACAGTATAATGAAATAACTTGGCATCTTCCTAACCAGAGACATGAAAGACCTTTACAATGAAAACTACAAAACACTGCTCAAAGAAATCAAAGATGACACAAACAAGTGGAAAAATATCCCATGCTCATGGATTGGAAGAATCAACATTGTTAAGATGTCCATCCTACCTAAGACAATCTATAGATTTAATGCAATACCCATCAAATTACCAGCAACATTCTTCTCAGTTCTAGAAAAAACAATACAGGAATTCATATGGAAACATAAATGACCAAAAGTAGCCAGAACAATCCTCAGAAAAAAAAAAGCAGGAGGTATCACACTCCCAGACTTTAGACTTTATTATAAAGCTATAATATTCAAAATAATTTTATTGGTACAAGAACAGGCATATAGACCAATGGAATAGAATTGAGATTCCAGAAACAAAACCTCAATTTCTCAACCAACTCATCTTTGACAAGCCTCCACCACCTACCACTGGGGAGATGAGAACCTATTCAGTAAATGGTGCTGGGAAAACTGACTGACCACATGCAGAAGCTTTAAACAAGACCCCTATCTATCTCCATACACAAAAATTAACTCTAAGTGGATCAGAGAACTAAATGTAAAACCTCAAACCATAAGAACCTTAGAAAATGCAGGAGACACCTTTATGGGATTTGGAACTCTCAATCAATTTCTGAGCAAAACCCAAAATGCACAGGCCATAAGAGATAAGATAGACAAGTGGGACCTCATTAACGTCACAAGTTTCTGCAAAGCCGAAGAAACCATCAAGAGAGTAGGGAGACAGCCCACAGACTGGGGAAAAATATTTGCAACTTCGTGTCTGACAAAAGCCTAACATCAAGGATCTACAAGGAACTTAAACGTGCTGAAAAGAAAAAAAAAAAAAAAAAGTCCCATTACAAAGTGGGCTAATGATATGAATAGACACTTCTCAAAATAAGACATATGAGCAGCCAACAGATACATGAAAAACTGTTCAGCCTCACAAGGAGAGGCAAATTAAAACCACACTGTGATACCACCTAACTCCAGTCAGAATGGTCATCATCAATAGCTCAAAAAACAATAGATGCTGGAGAGAATGTAGTGAAAAGGGAACACTTCTACACTGTTGGTGGGAGTGTAAACTAGTACAGTCTCTGTGGAAATCAGTGTGGCGATTCCTAAAAGCTCTAAAAATCGACCTTCCATATGACCACAATCCCCCTACTGAGAATATACCCGGAAGAACTCAAATCACTCTATGAAAAACATGCCTGCACACGTATGTTTATCGCAGCATTGTTCACAATAGCAAGATCATGGAATGAACTGCGCTGCCCATCAAAAGAGCACTGGATAAAAAAATGTAGTACATATACACGATGGAATATTATGTAACCATAAAGAAGAACAAAACCATGAATTTCGCAGCAACCTGGATGGAATTAGAGTTTATAATACTGAAACAAAGATCCGAGTACCACATGTTCTCACTCATAAGTGGTCCTTGAACAACTGCCGTAATACTATAAAAAAAGAATTTACAGTAGTGGGAAACTATGGCAGGGAGGCAGGGAATTGAGTTTAACGGTAGTTGATATCTGCCTGGGAAAGGGGTAGGGACACGCCTCATCAACAAGGGTACCTTCACAATGAATATTTGTATACCTAACCCTTAACTGTACCTCACAATTTTAAAATAAATTAAGAAAGAAAGAAATTGAGCAGTGTAAGTAGAAAGAAAGGGCAAGGAAAGATTGGCTAATGGATAAAAGTTACAGCTAGATGAAGAAAAAAGCAATAATGTTTCATAGCACATTAGGTCAGTATCACTAACAATAAATTAGTGGTTTTTTTTTTAAATAGAGTAAATGATTTTGAATGTAAACACCACACACACAAAAATAAAATTATACCTATCTCTTTGTTAAAAAATATAAAAGAGGCCGGACTCGGTGGCTCAGCCTGTAATCCCGTGCTTTGCGAGGTCGAGGTGAGTGGATTGCCTGACCTCATCTCTACAATAAATCCAAAAAAATAAATAAATAAATAACCGGGCATGGTAGCGCATGCCTGTAGTTCCAGCTACTTGGAAGGCTGAGGCGGAAGGATCACTGGAGCCCAGCAGGTAAAGGCTGCAGTGGCCAGGAGTGGCCACTGCACTCCAGTCTGGGCGACAGAGTGAGACTCCAACTCAAAAAAAAAAAAAAAAAAAAAAAAAAAAATATATATATATATATATATGTATATAAAAGAAAACAAACAGCAACAATAAAAAAAACTGTGTGCTACTATCATTTCAACAGTATTTGAAAATAGTTTAAGTAGCCTACAGTTGTTTGATAACATATTGTGCAAATGCTTAAAATAATACTTATAAAGAACTCATGACAAGAGGAAATGATCAGAATGTAGTACTGAGTGAATACAAAAGTAGAAAAAAGTGTGTTTTGAGGGGAAACCCTAAAGAAGTCATTTATATAGAAAACTGAAGAACAAAGCATAGGTTAGGCTAAAAAAAAATCTATCTAGAGTTTCACTCTAGAAATCATAGTAAGATTGTTTATTAACTATTAGAAAATGCTTTTTTGTCTCAAATGAAACATATAAACAAAAATATAACGAATCTGGCCTTCACTGAGCAGAAATATATCTCTTTTAGGTGTGGTGAAAAACTGAAGAATAAAAAGCAATGCCAGATAATCACTGACTCTGACCACTTGTCAGAAGAAAGGACTACATAAATTACTCAGTGTGAAAAGTGTTATAAATCTGGACACTTTTATAGAGCTAGAAGTGAGGTCAGACTTAATTCACTTAATTGAACACTTTCATCTTACACATGAAAACTCCTAAGGTTGAGAGATGTAATGACTCCTCATGAAGCTGGGGGACTGTTAGCTCTGATGGACACAGACTAGCTCTGATGTCCTGGTCGAGCTACCTCTGCTCACACAACTGCCCTGACGCTGTATGACTTGTTGTTGGCTGAACTACATTTATCTTGATGTGTTACCAGAAGAATTTCAGGACGGTAATAAATATCCTTGAGTAAGATAAAAGAGTTGGCTAAAGTAGTTTATAGATCAATTTTAAAATAAACATAAGGTGGTCACTCATGATATTGTGTATGATTCGTTTTAATTTATAAGTGCTCTATCTTGTAATTATTTATTACATAGGCTAGAATTTATATTTTCATCTTGCATATGAACTTTAAAATTAAACACATCAAAAATATTTTAAATTGAAAATTATTTGTAATTAAAGTTTATAATATAAAAAAGCATTTTATCTATATATATATCAATGACACCTTCAAATCACTATTGTATATAAGTTAATTAACAGAAATTTTTAAAAATCCTGATTTCTAAATGAAAGTTAGATTATTTGAGCTCAAAACGTGGTTCAGTTACTGGTTATTGGTACAGAGTTTAATTACTCAGACTCTCTGGAACTTTCTCTGCTTTCTCCCCTGTGAAATGAGGAGATGAAATGAAAAGGACACCAATTCTTCTAAAATTCCTTTATTGTAAGCCAATCGAGAAAACTGTTGCAGATAAATTGTGAGTTTAATACCTCATATTATATGCATAACTTAAAATATTTTCATTAACTAAAATTTTCATTTTGAAAGTCACAGTTTATGGATAAAATTGACAATTTGAAAAGATAGAATGCTTTCTGTGATTGCAAATTTACTGATTTATAGGACAGAATATTTCTGACACTGGCTCAGCACAACATTCTGTTTTGAAACAACATTTTTGCATCCCATTGAGAAGATAGGAGTGATTGATATGAAATATTTTAACAAAGATCACAGCAAAGCCCAACTTTCCTCAGTGGGCACATGCTATTTTTATAAATTATCAAGTAGAAAGATTTTTTTGTTATAAATTTGAATATTGCCCAGTAGTAGGTTTTTGCAAAATACTAAAAAGTCATATATTGAATAATTTTGTTGGTGATAATCATGCATTGCCTTTAAATGATCATACATGAGTATCTATAATGAACAAATGTTATGTTTAAGATTTTGAGAGTAACCCCTAGAACTTTAGAAACAATATTGTATTTTCAGAAAAATCACACTAAGAGAGAGAAAAAAATTAGAAGAACATAGGAGTTTGGTAATTATATTTCTCTAAAGCATACAAAGAGAATGAAAAATTTTGGAAAGGAAAACTGGAAGGGGAGGGAGATTTTTATTTTTATTAAGTGAAGAAGACAAATAAACTTAGGATAAGAATGTCCAAAATGATCATATTGGCTCAGCTGAAATGTGACATTAATATCTTCGGAAATATTTGTAGTTCATAAAAAACTTAGGATAACTATATTATTCCTGATAAAATAAATTGATTACTCATCAAACTAACTCAATTTAATGAAATTATCATTTGAAGGAATACGCAGGATAATTGTTTTTCAGAAGTAGGTTCTAGATTTCATTTAAGAAGCTTAGAAAAATATAAATGCTTATAAAATATGCAAATCTGTTTTTATTACCTAGACTTTAAGAGTCATTGAATAGGAGGCAAATAATCTGTTTATTTTTAAATAGCTTGGTATTGCCATGTTTCTACTAATATTTTAATCTTGGTGAAAATTTAAATTTAAAACTCTATTTTTCATTTTAATTAGTTTAATGTTTTGGACCAACTGGAATGAACAGTATCCGAGTATCATGAGATCTACTCTGACTGGGAAAAATGCTCAAGTAGTGGTCAGTACAGACATACTAACTCCAAATGGACTCACCATCGACCACCGTGCAGAGAAGCTGTATTTCTCAGATGGCAGTCTAGGAAAAATTGAAAGATGTGAATACGATGGCTCCCAGAGACATGTAAGTTATCCAAGAACTTCCTAATTATAAGTTTATAAATGAAATATTTGAAAAAAATATATGCATTATACCTTTTAAAAATATGCATATCAAAGAATCACAAAATAGTTAATTGTTTGAACCAAGTCAACTGAATAACTAATCTATTCAGTACAAAAGAAAATTGGATAATATTTTGAAAAGTTTCTTCAAGTGCATTTGCTACCACAGAGACAGCTCAACTCCTAAAAACTTTTTCTGGAGCAACAATAACTAATGTTCTCCTAGTTATTAATTAAACTAGAATTGTTAGAGTGATTTGCATATACTTCATTGTTATTTATAGTATTTTAAAATGTGGAATGAAATTCATTAGTTGCCATAGGATAAAAGAAAATTAGAAAAGAATGAAATGATTCTTTGTATTTGGGTCCTCAAAGCAACCTAGGAAGCTCTGAAGAGAGGAGAATGGAATTCTTTTCACAGTGAGGCTCATTCTAATCACTAGACTCTGTCTCTTTTCTTTGAGTTCCAAATGAAATGTTAGTGGAAAAGTTGTTATGCTGCCCCTGGAGAACACAAGAGGTATTTATAGCCTGAAAAATGATAATATTCTAGGACCCTCCCTTTCCCTTATTGTTCTTGGTGACTGGGAAAGAGTACAATCAAGGTGATGGTTACAACATTGGAAAATTCCTCACTCCTGGCCCCCATCCCAGTGCAGGCATGAAGGACAAAATGATTCTCAGGCTTCTCACTCCTCTACTGCATTTAGGAAGGTTTGGAATGTGAGGCAGTTTTTTTCTTGAAGGGCCAAATAGTAAATATTTGAAGCTTCCTGAACCATATGGTCTCTGTCACAATTACATTGCCTTATGGCACAAAAGCAGAAGCACAGAATATGTAAATGAATAGGCATGACAGTATTCCAGTAAAACTTTATTTATGGAAACAGGCTACCAACCGGCAGGCCTTAGTTTGCTAACAGTAAATCTGTATCATTAAGCACAGTGTTTAATTCAACTGAAGATATACATGTGTGCGTGTGCATGTGAATTTCTTGAGTAAGGAAGCACTGCATTGATTTATATTCTGGTACAGCCTACCTAGACTCACTGTGGAGTGGCTACTTTGAGTAGCACTGATATAGGACTGTTGAGTACTTAAGATGTATTGAAATAATGGGTTCAGATCTGATGAGTTTCAGTTTGTGCTAAGGTAATAACCTTGATCAAGAATCATATGCCTACATTTTTCATCTGTCTCTTCCAGTTAAGGGCCATAAGACCTTAGGCAAATTATTTAGTCTTCGTTAATTTTAGTTTTCTGATGTGCAAATTCTCTACCTAAGTTTTAGGATTATTTATGTGTCTACACTGCAAAAGCATACGACTCATAATACAACACAGAAATTCTAAATGAACTTAGTGGGTAACACTTTTGAAAAGACAGTCAAGTAAATCACTGTCCTGAATGTGCTGTTATCTTCTATTATATCCTGACACTCAAAAAAAAAATGCTTTTCTAACGTCTCATTATAAACCCTTCTTCTCCATTTCTTTTTGTATTTACTTGTATTACTTCCCTTCCACCCCTTCTAATCTTATGTATGGTGATTTAGCTACTCTTGATGGCCCAATAATAAGATATCACTAATACAATTTATAGGATTTGTTCTGACATTTTAAAACATATGCCTAACTGCGTTTCCAACTTACCATTTCCCATCCCAATCTAAACCAGGGTAATTTCTGATTGGGCCCCCAAATTGAAAACATTCAAAGTTTATTACCTTCTTACATGTATCTAGATCTTTTTCATCTTTATCTTCATATGGGTTCTGATTAATTTAAGAGAAAGTTAATATTTTTGTTATTAAAATGAGCAATACATTTTAAAAACTCATGTTTTAGCAAAAGTTAATTTAGGGATTATTTATTGACTGTTTTCAAGACTTTGCAAAGATTTTTTAAGGATTTCTGAGTGTTATATCAACTTACTAATCACTATGCTAGCTAACAGTCACTGAATGCTAATTGTGCTCTAGGTACTACACTAAGCATTTTATATTTCATTTGCTCTAGCCCTCCATGTGGAAGGCATTACTATGATGATATCTGTTTTACGATTGAAGTAAACGCAGCAAAAGAGGTTTAGTAGTTGCATAGGAACATCTAGCTACATATGTGGCAGAAATAGGATTCTACTCCTCTTGGTCTGACTTCAGAGCCACCATGTTACATTTGAAATAATTTTAATTTAGAAAAATGGACTCAACTAAGAGTACAAAACATGGCCATTTCTGCTTAACTTGCAACTAACAATAAATTTGATCTTTTTCTTTCTCACATCTTTAATTTGTCACATATATATACTTTGCATAGTCAATGTTTTAATTCATTACTGACTATGAGACTAGGCCTAGTAAATTTTGAAGTTCTGCTGATTTACTTAATAAACAAAGTAGATTTTTTTTTCATTTACAAAGTAGAATGCTTAACTTGTCAGCACACATCATGTTATTTTGATGCACATTTTAATAACCTAAGTGCAACCAAACAGAGAAGAAAACGAAGAGCATCCAGCTCTGAGTAATACATTACACTTTTAAAAAATTGTATTCTAATAAAGGCAGAGAGCTTCTGCATATTCTTCTCGAAAATGCTCTTTACATATTCTTCTCTATTATGTCAAGACAAGCCAATCATCTGAAGCTGTGGTCATCAAAAGTGTTTCAAAAGACGAAGATCAGCATTTTTCCCTGCTACCACTGCAAGGACACTTGTCAGAGCTTTGTGTCTAAAACTGTTTAATAGATATTCTGAAGGTTTAGACAGATATCACAGCATTGCTCCCATGGCCTCTGTTATATAAGGATTTTCTCTTTGCTTTCTGTACTCCTTTCACCTACATATCTAGATGCACCTATTGTTTAGGTGTGTGTCAAATGGTGAAATTAGGAGAGAAAAAAACTAAATGTTTGTTTTCAGACTAGACATTTATTTTTAGTTAATTTTAAATATTAATTAATTTTATTAATAATCAATACTTATTACTCTATACTGCAGTATACTCACATATACTGCATGTACTCTGTCTTTATTAAAGATAAGTTTACAAAATAAATACTAGAATAAAAGTTGAAATTCATTTAATTCTTTAAAAATTAGACTTTTAATGGAATGTTGCATTTAAGCCTTACATTTGCTATTAACTAGATGGAAGAACACTACCATGTCTCATAAAGCTCAGATACTTTTTAATTAGTTCATAAAATTGTTTATAATTAATTAAAACAAGTGACAATGAAAATTAACACAAATGTGATATTGTCAAATTGTGTTAAGATTAGTAGATGTCGTTGTGAATTCAAAGAAGTAAAAAAAAGTTTCTAACTTCATATATAGTTGAGGAGATAAAAAGATAAAATACATGCTCATTCAAAGATGGCTGTCAATACCAAGATGTCATTGGCATTTCGGTTATAGTTTTTACTATTTTAGTCCTCAAACTTTCCTTTTTCTGAAAGACCACAAATTCATGCACAGGGTTTGGGTTTTTTTGTTTTCGTTTTTTTAAATAAATGGGACCTTTATGAACAATTTGAACAATTAGTGTGCTAGTGCCTAAATGTGCCTTGGAACCCCACTGTAATTGTTACATAACCTTGAAAAGAGAAGCCAATGCACTCACTTGCAAATAGTCACAGAAACCGGATGACTTTCACTTGCTACATGAAAGGAAAGCATCATCAATTGTCAAAGTCCTATTGCAAAAAACTACTTCTAACTTGTTGCCCTTGGGCAACCATACTAATGTAACTGATATATGTCTGTTCAATTTATGTTTTATTTTTAAAAATAGGTCTGTAAATCAACAGAAAATTTAAGTTTTATATTTTGGAGCTCCCTGTAAAAGACACTGCACAAATGCATGACAGGGTAAAACTATAGGGTTAGAAAAAAATTATATTTGGGAAAAAGAAAGTATAATTTTAAAGACTTTAAGAATCTATAAAAGACTTAAAATTCTGACCCTGAAATATAAGAAAAGATGCAAAACACTGTTTACCATATAATGTCAAAAAATGCTGAAGTGGTGCAATACAAAGGAGTGGCCAGGAGGGTAATTTCAGAAAGAAACATTTATTTGCATAATTGTGTATATTCTAACTGTGGATGAAGCAGGTGATAGTAGAAGGCAATAGTGGGAGATTCAAAATCCCAAGGGAAGTGAATAGATTAGAAAGAAGTCAGACATTACAATCTGGAATATGTGAGAGAGTGTTTCTTTAATGAAAAAAAGCAACCTATTTTCAAGTTAATTTTAAAGTGTGGAGAGGTTTTTGTAAATTTAGGTCTTGTGTACCCACAAACTCAGTATGATGCCATGATTCTCCCAAGGTGTGTTGGAAGAGCATGCCTTCTTTTGAATAGCCATAAAAATTAAACCATAGACAAGTACATTTTCATAACTATGTCATAAAGTCTGATAGGCTTAGTCATTGTATTCCATCTTAAGGTCTTTAATATGCTTATGAGTATTAATGAATCATCAGAATAGAACACAGTATGTAGCTTTATTTGATCAGAAAGTCTTTTTTTTTTTTAACATGGTGTGTTGTGGGCTTAAACATTTGTAGAGATTTGAAAAATGCTGACACACTATATACAAATCACTTGATTTATCATAGTAATATTATACAACCCATTGCTAAACAGTAGATCAGGGAAACAGATGCTTTCAGACAGCAAAAAATGCACCAGAACAAAAAATATGTTTTTAAAAATACTTTTTCTTTTTCTGGACAAAATTATGAACTTCACAGCAACTTGGATGGATTTAGAGTCTATCATACTCAGTGATCAATCACAGAAATAAATAACTGAATATCACATGTTCTTACTCATAGGTGGATCCTGAACATTAATCACAATTTACTACAAAAGAGGGATAGGTAGTTGAGGAACACTGCCAGGCGATGGGGTGCATATAATATCAATAAGAGTACCTGATCCTAAACCAGGGGAAGTGAGGACCAGTGGGAGGCCCAAAATTTACCTGTACATACACCGCTTGTGTACCTATTCTGACTTGTACTCCACATCTTTAAAATAAAGTAAAGAAAAAAATTTTTTTTTTCTATTTTACTTATCTGTGGTTTAACAAGCATATTCACATGGTTAATTTCTTCTATCAAATTTAGAGTTAGACTTTATTATTCTGTTTTACCTTAGAGTATGGTCACAATAAAATACATGTTTATAAAGTTTAAATCAGACTTGTATTGATACAAATATAATAATTGGATTTTTCTTATTTTAATACCACATTAACTTGTATGGGGGTCCTACCTAAATGTTTATTAAAAAATGCACTCTTTATTTAGTGATATAACACAGAATGCTCTTGGAAAATGTGGTTATTAAGGGAAAAAAAGTAAACAAACAATTTCATCAAGTTTCATTTTTATTTCTGTTCTGTATTTGTCATTTCTGTTGTTCTGAAACAATAACTGATGTTGACAGGGGCTAAGACGGCATGATTATAGCCTTTCTCTCTGCAGTTACCTTGTAAGTGTTGATCATTTCTTGGAAAGTATCTGCTACCTGAATGACACAGACCCTTCCAAAAGAGATGTTTATGTTCCTAGAGATTGCAGTTGCTCATGTTTCTTACCTCTGACATTCTTTTAGAAACTTTGTCCAAAGTTGTTTTCAGATTATATTCCCCATCAGAAATCTTAAGTCAAAAGACTTATTTATAGAAGAAGAAGAATGCAGGATAATCTGACACCTAAATAAACACACTCTGATGACAAGAACTCTTTTGGATAAGAATAGGAGAGATAATAATAATAATGATAATAATAATAGCATTAATTATATAAAAGAATAATCAAAAGAATATGAGATATTCTATCTTTTATGGCAACAAATATTTCCTTTCTACTTTAAAAATCAGTTATTTTATTCTGTAAATAAATAAAAAAATCAATCTATCATCTCTATGAACTTATCTATCTTCTTTCTTTCCAATTTATATATTTTGATGTCATCAGCTTTTTGATAACATAGTTTTAGTGATGCTATGAAACTTCAGAATACTGAACTGTGAAACTTCCAGGATAAGTTTTGATGCTGAGAAAACTGAATTTTCTGAGAACATACATTTGAATTGATTCACCAAATCAAAACCAATATCTATCACCAAATAAAAGATGGCAGAGTAGTTTCAATTTAAAAATATTTAAAATAGTTAGATTCAAAACATTTAATTTTTTATTTGAAAATCAAAGTATGAGCAGTCACTAAAAGTTCAGCAAACTGAAAACCTTTCCACTATTAACTGGAACAATCTAGTATTATTTCACAGATTACGAAAATGAGGCTCAAAAAGGATACATTAATTTCTGGTGTTTCTGTGTCTAATGATTAATGCCAGTTATGGTTCCCAACTCTCTATTGGAGCCAATGTTCTTTGTTTTCAATTTTTAAAATGTTGGGTAATATTTCCGTGTTTATTCTAATGATATTTTTATTATATTTAGCTTTATAGATAACTTTTCAAACTCAATTTAATAAAGGATACATGTAAAAAAAGTAGTTGACAATAAATGGTACATATTTCAATACATAAATGCTCTAAAATAAAGAAAGAAATATGAGAAAGTGGTCAGATATTTTTGCATGTATAGCATCATCAGGAATGTTATAGCTGTGAAGTCAGATTTAAATCAGGTGTATTGCATTGGATACTCAAATACTGAGTGTAGTGCTGCCTCAGGTAATGATTTCCAAAACTGATGAGGAGTTCATAAAAATATTCTATGCAAAATGAAGTAAAGTCATCTCTCAATTTACATAGAAGTTATATTCCTTGAAAAATAATGTGTATATTAAATCTCCCTAAATTATATGTTAAGATAATTATAAATATGTAATCACCTTCGTGAGGATCATGTGGATCATTTGAAACTCGGGCAGAATCTCAAACAATTCATTGTATGTACTGTGTATTGCAGAGCATCCAGATTCTTGGTCCCTGACTACTAGATTACCTAGCCATTACTGCCATCCCAACTCAACCCAATCACACAAAAACACCACCACCGTTTTCCAAAACCCATAGAAGGGATGAAACTGCCTCTATTGAGAACTACTAATTGGATAATTGTCTTAAAGGAAGATTTGAAGAAAGGTCTCCTGACATCAAGAGATCTTTTTTTTTTTTTTTTTTTTTTTTTTTAGTTTGGTGGCAGTAATGGGTAGGTAATCTAGTAGTCAGGGACCAAGAATATGTATGCGATGCAATAAACAGTAAAAAAAATGA
>CAUYQG010168942.1:0-11468 GCA_963574415.1 Tarsius wallacei | reverse complement strand
TTTTTTTTTTTGAGTCAGAGTCGTACTCTGTTGCCCAGGCTGGAGTGCAGTGACACACTCATGGCCACCCAGCGTTGACCTGCTGAGCTCCCGTGATCCTTCTGCCTTAGCATTCCAAGTAGCCAGAACTATAGGTGCATGCTACCATGCCCAGCTAATTTTTGATTTACTGTAGAGATGAGGTCTTGCCAAGTTGCCGGGGTTGGCCTTGAATGCGCGGGCTCAGGCAATCCTCTCGCCTCGGTCTTCCAAAGTGCTTGGAATATAGCCTGAGACACCGAGCCTGGCCTGCCTTTATCTTTCATTTGTTCCCCCATTACATTTCTTCTCACAATTTGCTACCCTAGAAATCAAGGTCCTTTTCCTCCGTCTTGTCCCTTCTCTAGAAACATACTGGATTTTGTGCAGATGCCGTGGAAGTCTAAGTTCTAACCATCCCTTAGAGTGACTCATCCCTGAGTGCCCACAAAGGTGCACACATGTAAATGACCCTCTCTTTGTTGTTCTTTTGCTAATCTGTCTTCCGTCAGCCTAATTCACAGAGCTCTAGTGAATGAGTCTAAGATCAATAGACAAAGAGAAAAAAAAGTTCTTTTCCCTTTTGCAAGTATATAAAGATTATTTACACAAGTGGAGGTGGGATGTGGCTGGGAATTTGCAGTTCTAAACAAGATAAGGACTCTTAAAGGGCCAACTGTTTTAGGCATCAGAAAAGAATATGAATCTTTTTCTAGCATGGAAGGCTCATCTCCAAGCATAAATGTGAGTCAAATTTCTGTCCCAGCTCTATTCCAGCAGGTCCCATGAGTGGCTACACATTAAAATAATCTGAGCAAATTATATACGTAAAAATAAAATAACATAAAATATATGTAGGGGTGTGTGTGTGTAGCCTGGGAATGAAAAATATGTGTACCCCCCCCCAAAAAAACCCAGAATTATCTTTTGGAGGGCAAGCCCTTTGTATTACAGGCTTACCCTGCTAAGTGAGTGTTCTTGGAATCCGTTGGCATCTGTGGACCAGCTATACCCACTAAACAATATCACCTCCTTTTCTATTTCCTCTCCCCCAGTCCCTGGTAGCCTCTATTCTACTTCCTGTCTCCGAATTTGCCTCTTCTATGTACCTCATATAAGTGGCACTGTGTGACGTTTGTCCTTTTTGTGTCTTGCTTATTTCACATAGTGTCATGTTTCTAAGTTTGACCCATATCATGGCATCTATCAGCATTTCATTCATTTTGAAGGTGAAACCATATTCCATTGCATGCATTTACCGTAATTTTTTATCCATTCATCTGTGAAAGGATATTTGGGTTGTTTCTACCTTGTGAATAATGCTGCTATGAACATTGATGGGTCAGTATCTGAGTCCCTGCTTTCAATCTTTTGGGGGGCCTACAGGAGAGAACCCTCCCCACAACTAGAATTATCATTTGGAGAGTGGGACCCTTGAAGTACAGGCTTACCCTGTTAGGTAAGTGTTCTAGGAACCCACTGGCATCCGTGGACCAGCTAGTGTTGTTGAGAGAGGCTGCATTCAGCCTCAGTGAATTTTTTTTGGAGATTCTTTCAGTGTGTTTGCCTATTTCAGGATGGATGACTTATAATCGTACTTGCCCACACTGCACTGAGGGTTCAGCAGTTTTGGACCAAAAATGGTATGATCCCCATGCCCCACTGTCCCTATTCACCTGATCTCACCTGGAGTGATTTTTTTGTTGTTTCCCTGGCTGAAAAAAAGTCCTCAAAGGGAAACATTTTGCCCATGTGGAAGAGGTGAAACAAAAAATGGCAGAAGAGCTAGAGGGTATCAACGCTGAGTTCATAAGTGGTTCTGAGCAGTGGAAAAACATCTTGACAGGGGTATTGCACCAAACAGAGAGGAGTTTGAAGGGGACTGAAGTTCAAACACGTAAGAATAAATGCACAATTTTAAAAAATAAATTCCAGGTTTTTTGGGGAGGTCCCCCTGGTATACCTAGAAACAGAATTGCTGGATCACATGGTAATTCTATACTTAGATTTTTCAGAAACTGCCATACTGTTTTCCATTTTACATTCCCATCAACAATGCACTAAAGTTCCATTTTCTCCACATCTTTGCCAATGCTTGTTTTTCTTTTTTCTTTTTTTGAGTTGGTGTCTCACTTCGTCGCACAAGCTGGAGTGCAGTGGCATACTCACGGCCACCCCAGCGTCAGCCTGCTGGGCTCAGGTGATCCTTCTGTCTCAACCTTCCAAGTAGCCAGAACTACAGGCACGCACTACCATGCTCGGCTAATTTTTTGATTCATTGTAGAGATGAAGTCTTGCCAAGTTGCTCAGGCTGTTCTGGAATCTGTGAGTTCAGGGAATCCCCTCACCTCAGTCTCCCAAAGTGCTGGGATTACAGCCTTGAGCTGCGCCCAGCCTCATTTTTTAGAATAGTAGCTATCCTAAAGGGTACACATTTGTAAAAGGTAGAAAGCTGTCATCTCTGCCTGGTTTGGCAGTAGAATCTTGACCACCCTAAAGTCTCTAAAACTCTAACTTTTTCCAAGAATTCCATCCCATGTATCCTTCCTCCTTCATTTTACAAAGGAGAAAACGGAGGCCGACTTAGGTTAAGTAAATTCAGCCAAAGCCCTGAGTGGCAGAAACCAGCAGGTGGAGTCTTGTCTAATTCCCAAACCCATAAACCAAGTCCCACGGGGGAACTGATACCTGCCTTTACTGAGAAGGAATACTGGCAGAGTGGTGTTGTCCAAGTCAGCACCGCTTAGTCCTAGCTGTTTCCTGCCTTCCTCTGTTTCTCCCTGCCTCGTCATTTCTCCCTCATGTCCACAACTACTTTCATTTTTCTGGCTGTATCTGCCGATGGCTCTCCTAGATCTCTGGATGCCTGATCACATTTCTTTCAGGTCTTAAGATTTTGCCAGGCATGGTGGCTCATGCCTGCAAACCCAGCACTTTGGGAGGCTGAGGCAGGAGGATTGCCTGAGCCCAGAAGTTCGCGATCAGCCTGGGCAACTTGGTGAGACCCTGTCTCTACCCTGTAGTTCCAGCTAATTTGGAGACTGAGATGGAAGGATCACCTGAGCTTAGGAGGTCAAAGCTGCGGTGAGCTGTGATTGTGACACTGCACTCTAGCTTGGGTGACAGAGTGAGACCCAGACAAAAACAAAACAAACAAACAAACAAAAAACAACCAAAATAGCTGGGTGCAGTCGCTCACACCTGTAATTCCAGCACTTTGGGAGGCCGAAGTGGAAGAATTTCCTGAGCCAAGGAGTTTGAGACCAGCCTGGGCAACTTGATGAAACCTCGTCTCTACCCTGGGGATCCAGTTACTTGGGAGGCTGAGGAGGAAGGATCACCTGAGCCCAGGAGGTCAAGGCTGTAGTACACACGATTGCACCAGCATGATTGCGCTCCAGCCTGGGTGACAGACTGAGAGCCCGACTCACCAAAACCAAACAAACAAACCAAACAAAAAACAAAAACAAAAGAAAAAAAAGATTTCGTCAGTATTCCCAGTGTCTCAGCTCTCAGATGCTCAGAGTTGGAGGGAGAAGTGGGCACTGAGGACTCCACTTCAGGGATGGGAAAGCTGACTTTTGGAGGCTGGCATGGATTCCATCAGTGAGAGCTGGTAAAATGCTCATTTTCACTTTTCATCTTTAATACGCCTCCCCCCCAGGCATGGTGAACTCAAACACCTGCCAGTGTCACTGTAAGGAAGGCAGATGATGAGGGAAATGGTAGAAAAGAGGAAGGTACATAATTAAAACACTCACTCCTGGAGAGAATCGATTCTCCCAGCCCCTTCCTGTTGAGAACCTCATCCAGGGCAGAAAGAGAAAGCCCTGGGTCTGCCCACCCCACCCTTATGGGCTCTGGGAATCCCCGCCCTTGCACCTTCCCTTCCCGTTGGCTGGGTTGCCTTGCCATCATCCCCCCCCCACTCCGCACCACGCAGGGCTGAAAGCATCAGGTTCAGAGTGATGGGCGGCGAGGCTTGGCCACTCAGCTGCTTCCAGTTGGTGAAGGAAGTGGTCCCCGCCTCTCAGATGCAGGAGACATGCCACAGGAGACCATGGGTTGAGGAGAGGTTCCAGACTCCTGGAGGGCTCACAACACACATGTGGCAGATGCGATTAGTTAAGCTGAGGTCACACTGGATGGGGGTGGTCTCCAGAGCCAGGGACTGGTGCCCTTGTCAGAAGGTCATGGGATGATGGACTCTCATTGGAGGAAGGTGGCTGCAGGCTGAGGAACCCCAGGAATTGTCATCAGCCCTCAGAAGCTGGAAGAGGCGGGAAGGATACTCCCCCCACCCCCGCCCTGAACCTCCAGAGAGAGCATGGCCCTGCCAACATGTCCAGACTTCCAGCCTCCAGAGTGGAAGGGCATATGTTTCTCTTGTTTCAAATCACCTGGTTTGTGGGACTTGGGTTATGACAGACCCAGAAAACTGATACATCAGCAAACACTGCTCAGAAACAGCTATTAGGAAAGGTTTGGGGTTTTATTTTGTTTTTATTTCAGTAGATTTAGGGGGTACACATGGTTTTCAGTTACAGGGATGCATGGAACAGGGTAAAGAAGTCTGGGCTTTACACGTCCCCTCCACCCCCACCTGTGCACACTGTACCCTGTAGGTGCTATTTCATCCCTCTGTCCTTCTACCTCCTCCTTCCGTGTCTCCAGTGTCCATGTTACCATTCTCTGTGCCTTGGCAGACCCTCAGTTTAGTTTCCACTTATACGTGAGAATGTGCAGTGTTTGGTTTTCTGTTCCTGGGTGAATTCACTTGGGAGGATGGTCTCCAATTTCATCCGAGTTGCTGCAGAAGACGTTATTTCATTCTTTTTGATGGCTGCCTAGTATTCCATGGTGTATACATTCCATATCTTCATGATCTGTGGAGGGGTGGATAGGCATTTAGGTTGATTCCACATCTTTGCAATTTTGAATTGTGCTGCAGTGAACATGTGGGTGCAGGTGTGTATTTTATATAAAGACCTCCGTTCCTCTGAGTAGATACCTCATAGTGAGATTGCCGGGTCAAATGGTGTTTCTACTTTGAGTTCTCTGAAAAATCAAGGAGCCAACTGTTGATCCAGGCAGCAATCTGTAGGAACCCCCAATGCTGAGTCAAAAAAGCCAACCCCAAACAGGACACTCTGTGCAATCCCAATTAGCATTCTTGAAGTGGCAAAATTGAAGATGTATAGAATAGATCAGCAGTTGCCAGGGGCTGGGGACAGATGTGGCCACAAGAAGGTGACACAGCGATCCTTGGGCTGATGAGACTTTGATGTCCCTTGGCTGCAAGAATGTCTGTGTCCTGGTTGTGGTGTTTTCCTGTAGCTTTGTGAGATCTTCCCATGGGGGAGGCTGGTTAGAGGGGGTGTGAGCTCTTTCCTTATTGTGTCTTGCAACTGCGTGTGAATCTGTCATTATCTCAAGCAGAAGGTCCAGTTAAGAGACATCAGTGGGACCCCTTGCTGCCTCTTACAGCCAGTGAGGTACAGTCTGGCTTTGAGATGGCTCATTGTGCCTGTGTCCCCAAACACCTGGGCAGTCCCTCTCTCTGTGCATGTCTGGGCCATATGGACACCTGGAGGAATTGGGGGTGGGTCTTTCAGAAGAGGAGCTGGACCCCCGCCATTTTCTCCTTTTCTTTTCTTCCCTCCCTCCCTCCCTTCCTCCCTCTCCCTCCCCCTCCCCCTCCTCCTCCCTTTCTCTCCCTCCCTCTGCCTCTCCCATCTCCCTCCCTCTGTCTCTCTGTCTTCCTCCCTGCCTTTCTCCCTCCCTCCTTCTCTCTCCCTCCATTTCCCCCCTCTCCTCATGTCTGTCTGACTGTCTCTTTCTCTCTCTCCCCCCCACTCCACCCCCTCTCTTTCTCTCTCTTTGTTGTTGTCTCACTCTGTCACCTAGGCTGGAATATTTCTTTCCTCAAAGACTCATCAACAGAATCTGTTGTCAAAGTTTTGGATTTTTGACCCTCTTCTAAGTGAGAAATGAGACTTCTGTATAAATTTATTTTGCATTTCTCTTATCATGCAATCATTTTTTTCAGATGGTTAAGAGTCATTGGCATTTTTTGTTGTTGTTTATGAACTATTGTTAATTTCTTCATTTCATTTTGGGAATTTTTCAATTTTTTGAAACTCTTCATAAATTAGGTATATAAATGCTGATACCAGTTGCAAATGTATTTACCAGCTCGTGATTTGTCTTTTCACCTTGCTTAATATAACTTTTGTTATGAAAACTTTAAAAAAAACCTTTGTAATAAATTTAGTTTTCTTTTTATTTAATTGCTTTTGAACTTTGAATCTTAGTTCAGAAGGTTTTCCCCACTACTAGATTCTAGAGAAATTCAACTGTGTTTTCTTCTTGTGCTGCTATGCTTTCATTTATTTATTATGCATTTACATCTCTGATGCACTTGGAAATTATTCTGTTGTATAACGAGAGAAACAAAACTAGCACCACACCACTTATTAAAAAATCAATCTTCCATTGCATATTAGTGATACCATATTTATCAAATCTGCACATGGGATTAATTCTATTTCTGGATTTTTAAAGTCTGTTCCTTTGATCAGCCTGCTTGTACACATGCCAATACTATACTTGTATTTTAATCATAAAGGTCTTATGGTATATTTGCTGGGTTTAGTTACTTCTTCCTCTTCTTTTATTCAGAGTTCTCTAAGCTATGATTGCAAATTCCAATTTGTCCAGTTGAATTTTATAACCCACTTCTCTAGCTTGAGGAGAAACCCTGATGTTTTGTATTATAGAGAAGTGATGTATTTCTGACACTGGGCTTTCTGTGCAAGAATGTAGTATGTCTTTCCTTAAGTTGTAACTCCACTTTTGGGTCTTGCAGAAATGTATTTTATAGTTTTTCCTCATATAGTTTTCATGACATTTCTTTTAAAATTTGTAAGTAGGCATTTTCTTTTTTCTTTCTTTTTGTTTCTTTTTTTGCTATAATAAATGGGGGTCTTCTTTTCCCTTGTCTCTTCTCATTTGTTTGCATATTTAAAGTCTATTGATTTTTTTTTTAGTTAAAAATCTCATTCTGTTGCCCAGGCTGGAGTGCAGTGGCATGATCATGGCTCACTGCAGCCTCAACCTGCTGGGCTCAGGTGATCCTCCTGCCCCAGCCTTCCAAGTAACTGGGACTACAGGCATGTGCCACCATGCCCAGCTAATCCTTTTGATATTTTTGTAGAGGTGAATTCTCTCCAAGTTGCCCAGGCTGTCTATTGAGGTTTGCATGTTTATTTTATTACCTGCTGCATCACCAAGTTCTTTTATCGTTGGTAATAGCTTTCTATGAAGTCTTTTGCATTTTCCTGATATGTAATCAAGCCATCTGCAAATACAGTTCTACCTGTTCTTTTCAAATTCGTATTTTTTGAAGGTCTTTAAAGAATTTTATATTCCACGGGTGCAAGTGCATATTTGTTACCTGGACATATTGCGTATGGTGGTGGGATTGTGTCTTGGGTGGCCCATTCCCTGGATAGTGAAAGTTGTAATTTCTGAACCCTGGCCTTCCTCTCAACCTTCCTCCCCCTTATCAGTGTCCCTAGTGTCTATTATTTCCATCTTTGTGGCCATTTAGCTCCCATGTATAAGAGAGAACATGCAGTATTTAATTTTATGTCAAATTCCTATACCTCTCTCTAATTGCTTTCTAATTGCTGATGTCAAGCCCTTGACTTAAATTTAAAATAGCTGGTTAATCTATGGAAAGCAGTGTGGCAGTTCCTAAAAGAACTAAAAATTGGCCTTCTGTATGACCCAGCAATCCCTCTGCTGGGAATATACCCAGAGGAGCTCAAATCATTCTACCAAAAAAAAAAACAAAAAACAAAAAACAAAAAAAACCCACCTGCACACACATGTTTATTGCTGCACTATTCACAATAGCTAAAACATGAAACCAACACTGTTGTCCACTAAAAGTGGACTGGATAAAAAAATGTGGTATGTATACATGACGGAATATTATGCAGCCATAAAGAAGGAAAAAATCATGGTCTTCATGCCAACTTGGGTAGATTTAGAGACCATCGTACTAAGTGAACTATCACAGTAACAAAGAACTCAATACAACGCTGGGCCCAGTGGCTCTTGCCTATCACTGCAGCACTTTGGGAGGCGGAGGTGGGAGGATTGCCTGAGTCCATGGGTTCAAGAACAGTCTGGGCAACTTGGTGAGACCTTGTCTCTACAACAAATAAAAAATTAGCTGGGCATGGTAGTGCATGCCTGTAGTTCCGGCTACTTAGAAGGCTGAGGTGGAAGGATCACCAGGGCCCAGCAGGGCGAGGCTGTGGTGGCTGTGAGCATGCTGCTGCCCTCCAGCCTGGGTGACAGAGTGAAACTCTGACTCAAAAAAAAAAAAAAAAAAGAACTGAATACAGTATGTTCTCACTCATAAGTGGGCCCTGAACATTAGTCATACTAGCACAAGGTGTGTGTGTGGGGGATCTGCAGTTGCTGGGCACTGCTGGAGGTGAGGGAGGGAGGGCGGGAGGAGGGTCGTGGGGGCTCCTGGTCCACTACCAGGGGGAGAGAGGGCCACCTAGAAGTCCGGACTTCACCTGCATTCGGCCTACTTAATGTAGTTAACCCTCACTCGTGCCCCACAACTCTACATAAGTAAATAAGTAAAACAAACTAGCTGGTTACAGTTGCTGGTTAATCGACCACTACCTCTAACAGGATGTCAAATACCAGGAGTCAAGGCTATGCTTGCCTTGTTCCTGACTTAAGAGGAAAGGACTTCGTGTTCACAGTGGAGTAACTTCATGGGTATTTTTCCTGAGGCTAGGAGAAGAAGAATGGTTCCTACAAGTGGTGGCCTCCAGGATTAGAGTCCCATGGACTCTTCCTTCCTTTCCTCTCTCATCGCACTCTGAGTCTCCCAGATAGTAGCAGAGGTGATCACAGACATGATCCCCTATCAATGGCTCTTTGTTGAAGTGGAAGACTGCACTTACGTCAGGATAGGTTCTTTATTTATTTGAGATGGGGTCTCACTCTGTTGCCCAGGCTTGAGTGCAGTGGCAGGATCACGGCTCATGACAACCTCAACCTGCTGGGCTCAGGCAATCGTCCCACCTCAGCCTCCCGAGCAGTTGGGACTACAGGTGTGCACCACCATGCCCGGCTAATTTTTTCCTGGGCTCAAACAATCCTCCTGCCTCGGCCTCCCAAAGTGTGGGATGACAGGTGTGAGCCACCGCACCTGGCCTTAGCATGGTTTTTAATGGTTTCTCATCTCTGCTTCCCATCCTGTGACTATTTAGACCTGAAGGAGAAGGGCCAGGGATCCTATATGGCTGCTGAGTCTTGTTGGCTTCTCAAACCACCTTGAACTGTGCTGGGGAAGAGGCTTGGGGAGGGAGCCATACACCAGGAAGCCCAAGACAAAGAAGCCAAAGGAGGCAGGGGGTCCAAGGGCCAACCACTGGCTGGGGACAGGGTGGAGGTGACTGCTTGGGTGATGTTTCCTGAATCAGGGCATCTGGAGACCTGCGTGAGAGTCAAAGTCCAGTTAGTAACGCGATGTCTCCTCTCTCTGCTCTGAAACTTCTTCTTTCTTCATCTGCCTCTCCCTGCTGCATCCTGCTGGCATTTTCTTTTCTTTCTTTTTTTTTTTTTTTTGAGTTGGAGTCTTGGTCTGTGGCCCGGATTGGAGTGCAGTGGCACAATCACAGTTACTGCAACCTCAGCCTCCCAGGCTCAGGCAATCCTTCTGCTTCAGCCTCCTGAGTAGCTGGGACTAGGCGCATGCCACCATGCCCAGCTACATTTTTTATTTATTGTAGAGACGAGGCCTTGCCAAGTTGCCCAGGTTGTTCTTGAGCTCCTGAGCTCAAGTGTTCCTCCTGCCTCCGCCTCCCAAAGTACTGGGATTATAGGTATGAGCCGCCACACCTGGCCCTGCTGGCATTTTCTTAATCAGGAGCAGAATTTGTCGCATGCCTTTTCTTCTTCAATTAGAAGCTTTCCACCTCCCTGAACAAGGGATTCCACGGTTCTCTGAGACCTTGCAACAGAATTTCTCTCTTCTTATGTTTTCTCCCTCCAGGGCTTTGTCCTTGCTGTCCCCACTGACCTCTACCCTCCAGTCCTCTCTCCACCCTCCTTGGCTCTGTCTGATGCATCTTCAAGGCTGCTGAAATTCCTTGTGTCCGTGCCATCTGCTTTGTCTACCTGCTGTCTAAGTTCATGGCACCCTGTGGGTTCCATACTCAGTGTGTTTAATACTCATGGCGGTTGGCCCTCATTATGTGTGGATTCCAAATCTGTGAATTCACCTGCTTGCTAAAATCTGTTGGTAACTCCCACATCAATGTTTGCTGGGCTTTGGAAGTCATTAGTGTTATTGGCTGAAGAGAGGCCATTTTGGTTGTATTAGAACAGGTGTTTAGAAAAGTCTTAAAAACGTGCATTCTTTTGCATCTGACTTGGGCTAAATGTAAAAGCCACTTGGGTTCAGAAGTGGACATTGTTCCTATTCCTCCCACCCCTTCTCCTCTCTTGGTATGGCCTTGCCCAAGTGGCCACACTTAATCTAGTAGCCATTGCTGGTGCTGAAGAAGAAACAGTCAGCAAGTCAGACCCCCTAATCATTAAGAGCGGTCCAAGGTGGACAGGAGTGTTTCTGAAAGCTTGGAGTGACCCCTCCCTCCATCTGTGGATACAAGGTCATCAGACTGTTATAGACCAGGGCTCTGGGAATATAAGATTGTTACAATTGTGTGTTCCCTTCCATTTAGATATTGTAACTGTCTGCCCCTTCCTCTAAAACACTGCAAAAGAACATAATGTAAATTCCAAACTGTTATCTAAAATGTTAGCATGACCAGGAGACTTTGTGTCACGTCAGTGTCATACATTGAAAGTAATTAATGTAAATCTCGAGGCTACAACTGCACATGGATTTCAGACTCGGGGTGGGCGAAGGGCTGTGAATGTTGAGTACGGATACTGGATTGTCATCGTCTCAAAGCAGAGAGGCATGAAAAACAAGGTTATGCATTGATGGTTGACGAAAATGTTGCAAGGCTCATGGGAACGAACCTGTAATCTTTTTGGAGTAATGATTCAGTATTCACCAATTCAGAGTCCCTGGCAACTTCATAAAACAAAACTACCATAAATAATGAGAATTAGCTCTACTCATGGTGGCAAGTGATAAACATTTCGTAAACCCAAACGTGTACCCAAACACAGTACCATGCCATACCTGGGGATGGAGAATTGAACAAGGCAGACGGGGCCTTCCCAACACATCAGCACATCAGCTTTGTTTAAGGCCATGACACCAGTTCCTAGTGTAGCTCTTTGCTTAGCTTCTGCTAGGTGTTTGATAATTTAGTGATAATTGGGTTTCAAGCTTTTTCCTTAGTCTGTCTTCCTTCCTTCCTTCCTTCCTTCCTTCCTTC
>CAUYQG010168940.1:0-12765 GCA_963574415.1 Tarsius wallacei | reverse complement strand
TCTGCTGCTTAGTTCCCAGGGGAGTGGCTTTGTCTTCTGTTTAGTGACATTACCTTGGGAACCCAGGTGGAGACTGCTTGAAGGTGGGTGGGGCAATGCAAGTCTCTGCCTGAAGAATGGCCAAAGTGATAGGGTTCTTTTTCTCCGCTCTTTGGGTCCCTTGGCAATTGACTATGATGGTCTGTGGTAGCGTGATAGCATGAGCCTCCCGGGGATCAGCTGCCCAGCTGGGCGCTCCACTCAGGGCTCCAGAGCTCCAGATTTCATAGCCCCAAAGCTCCAAAGGGCAGGCAGTGAGCGGCGAAAGTGGCCCCACGCCGCTCCCAACATACTTCAGTCAGAAATGGAATCAGTCTGTCCGAGGGGTGGGTGCCCAGAGCCTCCCAGGATGACCATAGGCTCAGTCTGGGCTCGATGCAGCCAGGGAGGGAGCTGAGATCCGACCCTCCCACCCACGAGGGAGCACCCCAGGATGCAATTGCTGGCCCTGTGTGGGACCGGGGTTCCCTGAGCCTCGGACCAATGCATCCAGCTGTGGGCAAGGGGGTAGGGGAAGGAGGGCAAGAGTCTTTTTGGTGAACTCACATTCGGAGAATCTCACAGTTCCACCTATGTCGTCAACATCTTAACCGGAAGCCACTTGTGTCTTAAACCATTTATTGTCTATTATCTTTCCCCCACTTCAAGATTCATGATCATCTGTAGTTTTGTCAGCGCAAGTACACAAATTCTCAGTTCAATTCTATGGAGAGCATTGTATAGAATTAGTATATATATTCACACAAGGTGATGACCTCCCTTTGGCATGTTGATGAGGCCAGTGGAGGCATCAGATGCCAGCTGAATCAATGAGCCATCCTCTGTTATTTTGGGATAACAATTCTTCAGTTGGTCTGATGCCCTTGAATGGAAGACGTTGTTAACTTTAAAGCTGCCAATTTTGATTTTTTTCACTGTGGGAATCAGAAGCCAAGCAAATCAGAATCAGAAGAGTGAAGCAGATACACATAGAGCAAGAAAAGTAGGAACGAGAACTGGAAAGAAAATACTTTCATTTATTTTTTGTTTCTGGTTCTTAGTCTGAACATTAGATCTTAAGAGATGGTCTTACTCACAATACATTTTGATTAGCCTACTTCGATTGAAAGCAAAGTGTTATAACTAATTACCTGCCAAAATTGTCAATTGTAATCACTTGTCTGGTTGTGACTTCAAGGTACACACATATTTATGGCACCATGGGCACATGATATGTGCTTTTGCTAGAAATTTTACTCTTTGATAGGGCCTCAGATTTCTCTCTTCTAGTTTTCTTCCTCCATACTTGACAATTACATTTTACAAATTCCCCCTTGTTCATCCTCTCTTCCCCAGGTTTTCTCCCTGGCTTTCATTATTAGTAACAAATATAATTTTCCCTATTGATTTCTGCTGCACCTATGACTCTACATTTTCTCTGCATATTGGTAACTACCAAATCTGTATTTCCAACTCTGATCTTTCTTCTGAGACCGAGATTCATTTAATCAGTTGTTCGCTAACCCTATCAAATCACTGCCTTATAAAAACCACAAACTTAAAATCACAATTGAATTTGCCACTTGCCACATTTTCCTAAGACTCTCTCTCTCTCTCTCTCATATCTCTCTCCTACCCATAGCCCTTTTCCACTATCTTCCTTCTTCAGCTGCCTGTTTACTTAAGAGGAAAATGGTCAAGATCCCCCTTAATTTCAGTGAATCCCTCTCCGTAAAACTCCACTCAGCCCATACTCTTATTCATTAATATTGTTAATTCTGTCTCAGCAAGACAACTTGAATAATCATCTTTCCAACTCTACAGATTTTCACATATTTGTTCTGGAGTAAGAATACTGCTGACTCTAAAATCAGCAAACATTAATGTGATCTGCTTTTGCTTTCAGCCAAATGTTTATTACATAGTACTATTTCAATTAAAATTTCCTGATTAGGAAACAAACAAAAGCAGAAGCAGCACCAATAGCACTCTGAACACAAATCCATGCAAAATATATACCTACTCAATTAGTTATAATCTGAACTCTGTGAAAGAAGAGATTATATACACAATACCCAACAAATAACATGACACCTGCCATAGTTCAGGAGTTCAATAGATTTTGTGAAATCAATCAATTAATTGACATTATATATTCTTGAAGGACTTGAGATATTCAAAAACCAAATTTGATGTCAACTACATTATCAATCTTTTGTTTGTCTCAAATAAAAAACATTTCGAAACAAAGTGTGTATAACACCAAATTATTTACAATTAGTATTCTGGTTGTTTTGTTTTGTTTACTTGGGTAACAGCAGATGCACAGTGATAATATAATATTAAGCTTCTGGTATCGTGAAAACAAAAATATAGCTATGCAGAATACTATAAGAAACTATGGTAATCTGACTGTATACAAATATAAAATTTGAACACAGAGAAATAAAAAGCTAAGAGGAAATGAGGCCTAAAAACAGTGTTTCAGAGATGGTAGAATTTTGTTTGTTTACTTGTTTGCCTGTTGTTTGGTTTTAATTAGAGACTTTTGACAATCTCAGATTTCTACCTAAGAAAACTCTGAGTTAGTAAACCTGTGGTGGAATACAAGAACAGATATTTTTAAAAAATAAGTAATCTAAAATGCAATTGGAGAATGTTCTTTCTAAAGCCATTTTTCACTTAAAAATAAATTTACAATTTTTTCTCATACTATAAATATTTGCAGTCTTAAAATTTTACAGTCAGTTTTCATACAGTATAACATTATCTTTAAATGTCACTATAGAATGAGTGGTTATTACTTTAATTATGGAAGTCATGATTTGGTTTTCTATTAATAATATACAAAATTTCTACATTATTGTCCACTCTCTGTTATTGGCATATTTCCTCCGCGGGGCTATTGTGTGTTCTAAGTCCATTTGTCTTAGTCCATTTGTGCTGTTATAACAAAATAACTAAGAGACTGGGTGATATGTATAGAACAAAAATTTGTTACTCACAGTTATGGAGGCTGGGAAATCCAAGATCAAGACAAAAATAGATTGGTCTGGTGAGGACTCAGTCTCTGTTTCCAAGATGACATCTTGTTGCTGCATTCTCCAGAATTAAGGAATGCTATGTTCTCACATGTGAAAGGAATAGAATGGGCAGGAAAAAAAGAGCAAACTCCTTTCATTAAACCCTTTTATAAGGGCACCTAATTTCATTCATGAAGGCAGAGCCATCACTCAATACTTTGTAAAGTCTATACCACTTAATAGGTTGTCTTGGAGACCAAGTTTTAACAGGAATTTTGGAGAAAACAAAACCCTTGAAACCATAGCAAACTTGCATGGCCACTCTGGTTCTCGCTCAGAAAGTTTTGTGTGATTTTTTCCCCCATTTAAGTGATCTGGCCTTAGCATTTCATGTGATATAATTTTATGGCTTGCTGCGAACTCATGGAATTACTTTCTGCTTCCTTAGTTTATTTACTTTCTAAAGGAAAAAGAGCCCTAAAAAGTCTTTAAGGCATGACTAAAACATTCCAAAATATCTCAATGATGAATCACATTTTTAATTGATAGTATCTGTCTTTCAGTACTCCAAGTAAAATATCAAGATATTTTCTTCAGAATAAATATTTAAAATAAATCTATGGGCAACTTGGCGAGACCTCATCTCTGCAATAAATCAAAAATTAGCTGGATGTGGTAGCACACACCTGTAGTTAAAGCTACTTGGAAGGCTGAGGCAGAAGGATCGCCGGAGCCCAGCAGTTCGAGGCTGCAGTGGCCGGGAGCGGCCAATTCACTCTAGTCTGGGTGACAGAGTGAGACTCCAACTCAAAATCAAAATCAAAATCAAAATAAATAAATAAATAAATCTAGAGGCCGGGCACGGTGGCTTCTGCTTATAATCCCAGTACTTTGGGAGGCCGAGGTGAGGGGATGGCCCCAACTGGGATTATAGGCGGAAGCCACTGTGCTCGGCCTCTAGATTTATTTTAAATTTTATTTTTAAGAAAATAAATTTAAGAATTAGCTGGGCATGGTGGTGCGTGCCTATAGTTCCAGTTACTTGGAAAGCTGAGGCAGAAGGATCGCCTGAGCCCAACAGGTTGAGGCTGCGGTGGCCGTGTGCGTGTGTCACTGCACTCCAGTCTGCGCGACAGAGTGAGACTCCAACTCAAATAAATAAATAAATAAAAATAAATCTAGACATGTTAATGGAAATTATTCTAAGGCAGTTTTTAAAAATTTGCAACCTTAACATCGCAATGGCGCTATTTACCTTTAAATTGATTTTTTTTTCTGAAGTAGACGAAATATTTCAGAAATCTATGAGTATGCTTGTGACTCATGTTTCCATTTTGAGCTGATTATAATTAGTGTAAGTGGCCATAATCAGTCTGATATCTTGTCTTGTTATTGTTTGTGTCTCTGTTTGGTAACATTTGCAGTCATGTTCATCATCTTGTGAAACTGCCCTATTTGATAAACATTCTTCCTGTATATCAGGTTTTTCTCAACTTACTATGGAAATCCTTTGTATACATCATTCCTGTCTCCTAATTACATGGATCCCAACTTGTGAACCACTTGTCTTTTCCCAATGACAAATATTTATTTGGTATGACCTGTATTAAAATACCATTATAGTGTCAACTTGTCTGATGTTCTATATAGTGACTTAAAATTTTATGTTCCCTTGGCATTAATTTTTAATATAAGTTGGACTTTCTCTTACCAGAATCAAGGCTTATTTATACTTGACACAGTTAATAGTTCTTTGCCTCTTCCGCTGTCCAGTGTTACTACATAGCTGATCTGAATATCTGCCTTATACAACTGCCTACTGGTGACCACCATCTTATGGAACACCTAGGTAGAACCTACTTGACTAATCCTACTGAATCCCATACCTTGCATGGACTGCCCATGTATGCCACTGTGTCCACCTCTCAGTCACAGTGTACTCTACTGGACCCGTGCATGCCTGCTCTAAACTCACCAAATAGAACTCCCCTTGGAAAACATTCTTGGATAATTCCCTAGACTTCAGTAAACGCTCTGTCCCACAGGCCCCTCCCTGTCTCTCTTTCTCTTGTTCTTTATGGGTTGAGTGAACAGGCAAGTCCTGAACAACCATCTGTCAGGATATAGAAGTATCCTAAGAAAGGCAGACTGTAAACATCTATTGGACCATCCATTGGACCTCATAAAGGGAGGGCAGGATCTTAAAGCCACTCTCCTGAGAGGGATCTCAAGACCAATTTGAGAAAAATACAACATTCTATGAAGAATGACTCAAAGCATAGGCTTTCATCATTTCACAAAAAAATCATAATACATATTAAACTTTAAAAATTCACATATTCATATCACTTATTATAATTCTTCATAGTTAACATTTTTTACACACACCAATTTTAGACCAATGACATAGGCTTTAAGACCCTGAAATACACATGGTATGTTTCTCCAATTTCACTCCATCCAAATAGCCCTTGATTGTAAATGGCTGAGACATGACTTACCAAGTGGTGTAACAGGCTGAAGAAGCACCCAAAAAATTCTGCGTAATCTTTCTAAACACCATTAGGGGTTTCTTAAAAAACAAAACAAAACTTTATTGGCACATAATAATTGTATATATTTGTGGAGTACTTGTGATATTTTGATAATGAATTGAATTATCAAGTTGGTGTTTAGGATACCTATCTTCAGCAACTTTTATCATTTCGTTGTGTTAGAAACATTTCAAATCTTCTCTTCTAGCTATTTTAAAATGCACAATAAATTATTAACTATTGTCACTCTACCATGCTCTCAAACACTAGAACTTATTTTTTCTGTTTCCTCCATTAATCTACCTCTCTTCATTCCTCCCACTCTTCCTAGCCCCTGTCTTTTAGCTACTAATGGAGATACCACTGTTCTCTATGTGTTGAACAATACAACATAATTAAAAAAGCTCAAAAGTATGTTGTTAAATGCAGAGTGATAGTGTTGACAAGGAAAGGTTAGTTAGAAAGTCTTCATAATTGCTCATGATCATTCCTCCCAATGTTGCTCTCTCAATGTAAATTTCTAAGTCTCACTGACTATGTTTGCTGTTCCAATCCTGTTTTTCTCAGTCAAGAAATCATCCCAAATCAAGCATAGGGGAAGTAAAAGGAAATTATTTGGCTATTCCTTGGGGTTCTCAAAATTAAGGAATTTTTTTTTTTTTAGAAAGGAATGTATAGAAAGTGAACCATGAATGGGAATTTGTACTAGATGTTGTTCTGTAATCAGAAACTAGACTAATAACAATTTGTCTTCAGTTAAAATATGCTTTTGTATTTTGCTGGAAAATTTGCCATGAATTTTAATGCTATTTTATTCTAAACTAGCAATTTGCAAAACTTTCAATGCTGTAACTGAATGATTAGTGTGTTTTTTACTTTTGAAATTCAATACAATTTAATTTATATCAAACATAAAAGTGGAAATGTACAAATTTTGCTAGATTATTGTCATAAAAAAACTATTCCATTTTTTACAGTTTCTTATCCTCCTCTTCCGTGTCCTTCTGCATTCATACTAATCTGCAAAATATTATTCACCATTAACTGATTGGAGAAAGTTTTTTTTCTCTAAAAAACTCAAGCTCATGGAATCCTTAAAGAAACACATAGAAAAGACAAAACTCTTATAAAGAATGAATTGCCAGTTTTTCTTATAAATTCAAAATTGGAAGAAAAAATGGTTTCAGAAATCATGTAACAATTTTGTATCAGTGAAGAAACTGTTTAGTGAAAGGCTGAGGCAGAAGGATCGCCAGAGCCCAGCAGGTCAAGGCTTCAGTGGTTGGAAGCACTCAAAAAAAAAAAAAAAGGAAAAAAAGAAAATCACACACCGTTCAACCCTCTCTAGACTTATTCTGCTTCTTGAAATGTATTCAAGGAGATGAAAACACATTGTGACCTTTACCAGAACGTCTGCATCTTAACATGGGCTCTTCATTTCTGTTTCCTTTCCTGCAGGTCAGCCTTCTCTTGCAGATGCTAGATTGCCGCAGTCCCTTGGTTTGAGATCATTTTGCCATGACAAATTATTATCTCATTAATTTTACACTTATGTTTGACTTAATCCTAAAGTTATCAGATACTGAGCAACCTGGGGAATATTATGTATGTCACCTTTAAACCATTCTTTAAAGTACTATGATTAAGCAGTAACATCCCAAATTAGGCACACTGCCAAACTATTACCATTAAAAAAAAAATCAAAAGAGCCAAACTGTGTTGCATTTGATACAGAAATTGCAGGAAGAATGTGTGTAAGAAACACTAGGCAATTTATACTAATAATCAACACCCATTGGGAGTAAAACAATTATTTTCCAATAGAAAATCTCTGAGGAATTTTAAAGAATTAACACATAGGTAGCTGCTTTACACATAGAATACATTATCTTTTTTTTTAGATCATGCCTTGTAATCTCATGAATATGGAACTGTAGGAAAGGTTTTTCTCACTTATGTGTTGGCCCAGACTCACTTAGACCCATCCCTTTTCTGTTTTAGTCTAAGGGTGGAATATCCATACCACAACCTGAATCATCTCTAAAATGTTATGGCAAAGCGATTACTTGAAGAATTACTGATTTCCAAAGACAACAGAGCAAAAGATAGTTCTGCCTTGTTAAAACATAGAAAGCTGTTTGAGTTGCGTAACAGTGGAAATGTTAGTAAAAAGATAAAATATTTTTGAACAAAGCATGCTTGGCTTCTTCTCCCCTCTGTATTAAACCTCTTTTGTAGAAGAACAAAGGTTTTTAACCTATCTTCTTATCACTTACCATTAACTGATGAAATTATCAAACTTTTTGAATTATTTAAGGGTTAGAATGACCATACCATTTTGTGCTTAATGTTCCTCCCTATATTTGTTTATTGTCTTTCCCTTGCTCTCGATTTTTTCCCTCTTCCCTACCTTAACATGAATTGGTATTAAAGACAAAAATATATGGGAAGGAAAAGAACTTGAAAGCTTTTCTTCACATATTTTTCAATTACTTCAGTCTAAAGTTATTTTTTTAAATGGAAAACTCCTCTTCTTTTTTTCCTTAAGAGGCTAGATAAAATCAGGATCAAAATTTATATATGCCAGACTACATTTGAGTTTCATATTATCAATGGTAATGTAACAATAAAATCTGTAAATTGTTGTAGATTTGTTTGTTTTTCCTGTTTGTTTTCAGTTCACAACATCAATTGTTGGAACTTCTCAGTAAGTGTGTAAGTTATGAAGGTTTTACTATTTGCCAAGACTCCATATTGCAAGAGTTACATTTAAATATTCATTTCTTAAAATGCCAAAATGTGTTGCTGGAGGAAGTTATACAATGTCTTTTGCCAGAGATCTTTAAGAACAGGGTAGACACCTCTTTTCCTGTTTTACTTAAAATGTAGCTGTGCCTAGAAGCAAAAAAAGAGAGTAACTGACCTCTGGAGATTCTTTTAAGCTCTATAATTTATGAAATACATATACAGAATTTGAAAGCAGTGTTTAGACATATCATATGGTAGATTTTCACATAGAAATTTATAAAATTTGCCTTATACAATACACTTAATACATCTATTTCAATGAATTGTAAACATAGTAGTTTCAATGTATTAACTTGATTTAATGGTCAGGCAATATTTATTGAATGGCATAATTGTGTGTGGTAAGCTAAAAAATGTACTCATTTTTTAAAAGGAGATCAAGATGTCAGCAAGGTTGGCTTCCTCTGAGGGCTGTCAGAATGACTTTGTTCCATGACTGTGTCTTAGCTTCTGGTTGTCTGCACATAGTTTGCATCTCTCTGTGTCCAAATTTCCCCTGTTTATAAAGACACATTCACATTGTAGTAGGGCCCACCCTAATGATCTCATTTTAACTTGGTCATCTTCAAAGATCTTATTTCCAAATAAAGCCATTTCCCCATGAGGGGTAGAACTTCAGCATCTTTCTAAGGTACACAATTTGTATTAGTCAGGGTTCTACAGAAGAAATGAACCGATGTCTGGTGGAGCGAGGTACAGTTCTCCATGAATTGGTGCCTTCACTGCAGAAAGATATTTCAGAGCAAGTCCAAGGTAAAGATTTAAGACAAAGTTTATTAGAAAGAAATGACACATCAAAGAGAAAGTATGGGTAACTTAAGAGAAAGGGCATGTGCTTGCCTTTGTTAAGAAGCTTTTTATAACTTTACAATGATGATTAAGCAAACTATTCCATAAGCTGAGTGGAGGGCTGCAGGTATCTGGTCACAAGTTTTGATTATCATCTTTCAACTTTTTAAGGTTACAAGGATTTTCTGAATAATGGAAGTTATTGGCTAACTAGATTTGGGCTTTTCTTAGAACATCATGTCTCTGTGTTTTGGGTAATTATCTATTGTTTCTGTGATTTACTGCACTGATAATTCTACATTTCATCTCACAAGGTTATCAGGTCTGATAAGCTTGGTTGGTCAGGTGAAGGTTGTGTACCAAAAAAGAAGATGTTTGAACGCTTACTCTGTTCCTCAATTATCTAAACTATGCCTGCATTAGAAAATTTGCCTAACTACTTTTAAACTATGTGCTATGTTAATTGTGCCTGCCTCAGAAATACTAGGATATATGTATAAAATGGAAATTACTAAGGATAATTGGCTCATATGATTACAAGATGATCCCCGGATAGGCCGTTCTGCAACTTGAGCAGTGAGAAAAGCTAGTAAGTGACTCAGTCCAAATCCCCAAATCTAAAAACCAAGAAAACAGTGCAGCCCTTAGCCTAAGGTCCGAGAAACCCTTGGGAGACCACTGGTGCAATTCCCAGAGTCCAAAGGCCAGAGATTCTAGAGTCTTATGTTCAAGGACAGGAGAAGAGAAAGCAAAGCCGCCTACTAGGGAAGGGAGGAGACTCAGCTACCTGCTCATCCCCCTTCTTCTACTGCTTTGTTCTAACCACACAGGCAGCTGATTTCATGGTGCCTGCGGGTCGTCCTTTCCCAGTCCACTAACACACATGTCAGTCTCCTCTGGAAACACCCTCACAGATACATCCAGAAACAAGGCATCCCCAGCCATCTAGACATTTCTCAATCCAGCCAACTCGACTCCTGGTACTAACCATTACAAGATTCAATCTATAACAGGGTGAAGTAAAAATAAATATATTACCTTTCTCTGCTTCTAAGGTAAATTATAAATTCATTCTAATCAGAACATTGAGAAACTACCACCACAACAATATTGCATTGCGTCAGAGCAGTTTCTTGAGGAAATTTGCTTTGTTTCCCTTCTCCCCAACTCTGGCTTCTCCCTACAGTCCTTAAGGAACTAGGGATTTAATTAGATGACATATCCAGAGGTAAAGGGGGATAGGTAGGAAGACATTGCTCTGTGAAATATGTAATTGAGTAGCAATTTTATGTAAGCGGCTTGGAAAGAATGCTCAGTGAAGGGAAGGGAAGAATTGGCATTATATTTTAGTAGACAGAACAAATAAATTAGAAGTGAGGGAACAGTGAATATAGTGTATGCAAGCTATCATGTAAAAAATCTTGTCTGTTAAAAGAATCAGTAATATGGAAAGAGTCACTGTGAAAGACCAAGGTTTTTAATTTGGTTAGTTAGTTAGTATGTTTCTTTGAAATAGGCAGGAATTTAGTTAAGGTAAGAATCTAATATAATAAAGAAAGTGGGGAAATATATTAAAAACTTGGGGAGTGGACACATGAAAGTGTGACTCAGTGGGATGGGATTTATAGAGGGGGAAACCACTAGCTGTGGACAACCTTATAGTTAGGTAGAGCTCTAAGGATTGCAAATGGCACAAAATAAACAGATTTTGAAATAACAAAATTATATGCATATAATTTTGAGTCAGATACTATTTTTCCCATGTATACAAAATGCAGAAGAAAAAATGTGGGAATCTGATCATAGACGATAAATGAAGAGCTAAAGAATAGGGTTGTCAAAACTCTAGATTTAGCTGTGATGATGACTTACTGTTCTAAACATATTACAAAATAATTGATAAGCAAATGGACTGTAGTGTTTTCAGAACAAAGAGATACCAAATTATCATTGTTATTGGAAATACATTTTCTGTTTCTGAAGTTCTATAGCCTAGGTGTTTTTAATTTTTAAATTACTTCTGAATATCTGCTGTGTCTATCATAAAGTATACAAAACAGGGCTAACATTTTTTCATATTTATTAAGTTTTTATCAATACTTTTGGATTGCATTCTCATTTTTACAAAGTCCTTTTTTCCATAATATGTTGCTATATGGATTACAAAATGGAAAGTTAGTATGCCCATATGGTCTGATGGAAAGGTGACTCATACAGCACCTGTAGTTTCTCTAGTCTGCCCCGAGACCCCAGTCTGGTATTCAAACAGGATCTTCTTTTTTTTTTTTTTTGAGTTGGAGTCTCACTCTGTCGCCCAGACTGGAGTGCAGTGGCCACTCCCGGCCACCGCAGCCTCCACCTGCTGGGCTCCGGCGATCCTTCTGCCTCAGCCTTCCAAGTAGCCGGAACTACAGGCGCGCGTTACCACGCCCGGCTAAGTTTTTGATTTATTGTAGAGATGAGGGCTCACCAATTTGCCCAGGCAGGTCTCGAACCCGCGGGCTCAGGCAATCCACTCACCTCAGCCTCCCAAGACGCGGGATTACAAGCTGAGTCACCGAACCAGCTTGGATTTTCTTAAGAGTCAGCTCTACTCTTACTGATGACTGACAGAGCAGTACTGCTTATTACACATGATGTTTTAAATTTCACTTTAGCTTTTAAATTCTTTAATAGTTGACCAAACAGAACCCAAAAGCGAATTTCAAAATATAAACTGATACTAGCTTCTCTTGCTCTTCTAAAGTGCCTCCGTAAGTGATAGCGATCTTGACATTCATTTGAAAATTACTATTATTGTAGGTAGTATTAACTAAGAGTTGGAAAATGTGAATTTTTTGCATTAGAACTTCATCAGACAAGTATGAGATAATAATTCAATGCTGGTTTGTTTCGTTTGTTTGTTTTTTGGGGGAGTCTGGAAGCCAGGTAGTTTTAATAGTCAAACATAATTATATAATTTATTTAAAATATATTGATTATGCTAATGGTTATCTTTCGGTTCATTCTTTTTGTTAAGACAGCCAATATGCTCATTTCGTTAATATTTTTTTCACTATTGTCTTTTATAATAATAAACTTTAAATTGTTAATTTTAAAAAAAGTTTTCATAGTTATATAAAACAAGGAGCCCTACACATATTTATTAAGAAATTAATTAGTTGCCATTAATTAGTTGTTAGTGTGTCACTAGAGCTTCATAATTTGAAAATGTTTGGGTCTCAGGCCTACTCTAAAGAAAAAAAAAAAAGAAACTGTTTGGGGTAATATGTGGAGAAATTCATATTTTATTTTATTTTATTTTATTTATTTATTTATTTTTTTTGAGTTGGTGTCTCACTCCGTCACCCAGACTGGAGTGCAGTGGCCACTTCTGGCCACCGCAACCTCGACCTGCTGGGCTCGGGCAATCCTTCCACCTCAGCCTTCCGAGTAGCCAGAACTACAAGCGTGCGCTACCACGCCCGGCTAATTTTTTTGATTTATTGTAGAGATGAGGTTTCGCCTGCCCAGGCAGGTCTCGAACCCGCAGGCTCAGGCAATCCACTCACCTCAGCCTCCCAAGGCGCGGGATTACAGGCTGAGCCACCGAG